>RCUC01172085.1:0-20822 GCA_003697995.1 Taxidea taxus jeffersonii
ATCATCAACAATCCAGACAACAAATTAAATTCCTATTTCACAAAGAGGGGAGGATCGGGGGCGCCAGTTGGAAGAAACGGAATTAGACCATACTACTCACTTCCCCCGTGCAAGCCCACCTTCCTCCTCTCGACACGGCCACCGTGCCTCTCTGGCCAAACTTGTTCTCTGCGTTCTCTGCTTTCGCGGTTTAAGTCTTTAAAGAACCTGGCTCGGGAATCTGAAGCAGTGGCAAGCAGCGGCGATCTGAAGCTAACCATTTAGCTCATTACTATGTCATCTGGGCGGGAAAATCAATTCCGACAGCATCGAGTTTGGTGATCTCCTCCCTTGAAGGTCTGCACTATTAATAGCAAGAAAGTTTCCCAGGCTTTGGTTTATTTATAATCCCAACCCAGTCCTGACCATGGAACCTGGACATCTGTACTCCTAGAGCTCCCAGGGACGAAGGAGATGGAATTCCAGGTCTCAAGCCTTTTGATGGCAGCAGAAAGATGCAGAAGGTAGACCGAATTTCAAGCAGGCAGAAAGAGTCAGCTCAAAGAGGACTCAATCCCAGGAAAGGGCTATAGTAGTCAAGGGTACTAAGTTAGGGTCTCTAACCAGCTCCTGTGTGTGCTCTTCCAGGCTGAGCTACAGACGAAGGTCACCAAGTTATCTCCCCATTGTGAAGCTGGCTCACAGAAGGTTCTAGAAGTTAAAAATAAGCTTAAAACCTCACTAATTCAGGAGCCTGGGTGGCTCAGTGGGTTAAAGCCTCTGCCTTCAGCTCAGGTCATGATCCCAGGTTCCTAGGATCGAGCCCCATATCGGGCTCTCTGCTCAGTGGGGACCCTGCTTCCCCCTCTCTCTCTGCCTGCCTCTCTGCCTACTTGTGATCTCTGTCTGTCAAATAAATAAATAAATAAAATCTTAAAAAAAAAAAAAAACAACCTAATTCAGACCAAGGTGGTGCAAGCAGAATGGTCAAGAGGCACAGGAGCAGGAGATGGAATGCCGAGGCTCAAACCCAGGATCTCCAGCTGCGTGCTTCTGGGACCTTGGACAAATGGCTTCCCCTCTCTATGCATCCAGCCCTGGCCTGCAAAGTGAGAATAACATAGGGATAACAGTGGTACCTCCTTCTTGATATGCACAGGAGTGACTGGTAGTCTGTGCACTACAAATGAGGCCTAGTTTGACCTATGAGATAGAAGGCTAATGGGGTTCACGGTCATGGAGGGAGCCACTTCCCTGCTGGATGCAGAAAGGGAGAAAAGAGAAGTGTGGGACTCTTGTAAGTAAAGGCACTAAGTTACAGACTGCCCAAGGTGGGTGCCCGAGGAACAGACCCACTGATACAATGCACCGTTACCATCCACACGTAAATGGGAAAGAAATTATTCATTCAGCTATTTTAAATATATCCCTCCTCCCTCTCTTTGCACCCTGGCAAGGAGAATTCAAGTCCAGTTGTCTGAAGTTTCCCAAACACCTGAATGAAGGAAGCCAACTGCCTGAAGTCCCACTCAGGCTCTGCCCAAGTACAGGTGAATACACAGCCAACCCAGCCAAAGGGTCTTCTTGAGTTTGGCCCCCTCTCACTCTGCTGATACACGGCCACAAAGCAAATCACACGCTGCCACGATCAGAGAGGAAAAATGCTAATTCAGCAAACCATCTTGAATGACAGCTCATGCTATGCCTTTCATGTCCCCATGCCCAGTAAATACCCAGGAGCCATGCTCCTTGCCCTCAGGACCACCAAGTCCCCGCTAAGTTAAGTCTATCTGCTACTGCGAGGACCCAAAGCAGCAAAGTAGGAGCTGTGGGGGCTGCGTACACTCAGACCAAGTTTCCAGACCACATCTGGAGGCAGCTCAGACCTGGGTTCAAACCCCAGCTGCAGAACTCCATCCATTCACCCAAATACTTATTGAGTGCCTCCTATGTGCCGAAAGAATTGGGCTCATTAAGAGAGAACATCAGAGCTGACCGTTTAATTTTTTTAAGATTTTCTTTATTTATTTGACAGAATCACAAAAGAGGGAACACAGGCAGGGGGAGTAGGAGAGGGAGAAGCAGGCTTCCTGCCAACTAGGAAGCCCGACGAGGGGATCCATCCCAGGACCCCGGGATCATGACCTGAGCTGAAGGCAGGTGCTCAAGGTCTGAGCCACCGAGGCGCCCCAGAGCTGACCATTAAAAGCAGGGTCAGCTTGGGCAAATGGCATCACCTCTCTGAGCACCGGCTAACTCCACTGTAAAATGGGAATATACATAAACATCCACATTTCAGGGTTCTTCTAAGGATGAAATGCTTGGCACGGCGCCTGGCCTATTGCACGTGCTGAGGAAGCGTTACCTATTATATTATTAGCTGGCTATTACATTACTATTAATATAATCAGTATCCTCAGAGTAAAACTTCTTGAGATACCGCATGACTCTAAATCATCCAGAAAAGTAAATCCCAGGTATGTGTATTATCCATCGCTTAAAGAGAAATAAACAGTTCCCCTGCAGTAAAGCAAACTGACCCAAAACATTCCTGGTTGACCAGGCTCGCCTCTCCCCAACCCTCCTTTCAATCCATTCACTCCTGGCCTCCTGGGGAAGTGGGACTTTCCTCTACCTACAGTGCCCCCCCATATGTCTGGGCTCCCCTCAGGTGTGCCAAGGCTCAGTTGCGAGTCCACTGTTCTAAGCAACCGCATCTCTCCCCTCCGACTGGCCCGCAAGCTTAAAAATGCTTCTTAAAGGTCTGCAACCCCGGCAGAATTCTGATTCTTGCCCCACATGCTCTGCCAAAAGCAGACACACAAGGCAAAAGTTGGCACACAAATCGGGGTGGTGGGGCATTAGGGTGAACACAGCAGCAGCTGCTTAAAGCCTACCAAAAACCACACGGAATCCTCACCCCAAAGAGGTTTTACATGTGCACTAGAGAAAAACGAAAAAGAAAACAAACAAAAACCCTGCCACTTTTTTCCCAGCTATGTCACGATTTCCTTTCTCTTTAAAGATTAAAAACCTCACCTGGTAAAAACATCGCCTAAAGAAGGGGTAAGACAGTTGGAAAAAGGAAATGCAAAGAATAATGGTCAGCCGCTTGGCACCCTGTTTGGGGACCATCTCCACCCACTGGTTCTATCCCAAATCCGTGTGGGTTTCCTCCTGCACTGACCATGTACTTGGAGAATGAAGTGCATGGAGAAAGCAAAGGTGCAGGCTGTAACGAGATATGGAAACGCCCAGAACACACACACACACACACACTCACACTCACACACACACAGAGAGGTTAAGTTTTAAATACGGTTCCAAGAATGGGAAGTCAGACCAATTCTGGGGTTTGAATCCCAGGCCACCACCTACTTCCTCAGAGGCTTCAGCCAGGTCCCTCTATCACCCTGAGCTTCAGTTTCTTCTTCTATGAAACAGAAGCTAACAGCAGCTCTGAATCAGAGTTGCCAAATCATGATCACGGAGAGCGGCGTGGAGCAGCCCCGAGCATGTGGTAAGCCGCTCAAGAGATCCCAACCCCTAGGACCACTGTTGGGGCCGTTACGAAGTTCCTATCCGTCCCACTGGTGATCTGGGCCATCATGTCGGGAATGCTTTTCCCGTCCGTCCTCCAACAACAGTCTGTCATCAGGAATGGATATTCCAGGAAGTAGAAGGGGCAAAGGGGAAAACTGTGTGGTTGGAAAGTTAAAAAGAAAACAGTAAGTAGTAGAAACCACGTCACACGTGAGATCTTACTACAGGAAATGCCCTCTGCTACGTCCTTTACCCATTTTTCGGATGACATCTCAGGAAACTGAGCTGGGAGAGCTTAGGCAAGCAGCCCAAGGTCGCGGGATTTGGAAGTGAAGGTTACGAGGGCAGGAAACACGCTCGTCTCCCCTGTGCCCCTGTGCCAAGCGTGAATGGTCTCTTTAAGCCTCATTTAACATTCGACAAATATTTATTGATGCCGGCTCTTTGCCGGGCATTATGCTGGGTACTAGACAGAAGAGAAAGATCACAGAGCCCCAGAGTCAGGTGACCTGGGTGAAAATTCCCAGCTCTTGCCCCACTTGCTGGGTGACAGTGGGCAGAGACTTCTGCTCCCTGACCTTCAGCTATTGTAAAATAATTTCCCTCCACCCCACCTCACAGGGTGGCCACAAAAATTCCATTAAACAGCATCTAACTACTTGGCAGCTTCCAGGGGAGCCTCGGGACTCATTGAAAGCTGCTTTCCTTCCTTCTGTCCCCCACGTTCCCCTCCCATCTCACAAAACTAGCCCTAGTTAATACATCTATAAACTAAAGATAATAGGAAGGCATCTGAAAAGCACTTCGACTATAAAATATAATAGGAAATATAAAGCCACATGTTATTATTATTATTATAGGAACGCACCCCGCCTCCAGAGCCAGTGGCCTCATTGCCACTAGGAACCAGGTGTCTGCGACAGTCTCAGCAAAGCCCCCTCCCTCAGGTAGAAGCCAATTCAGTCCTCCAGCCCTGGAAAGAAGCAAGGATCGGGGATCGGGGAGGCAGGGATGGCAACCCACCAACTTCTCAGCGGGCTCCCCATCAGCATGGCGGCCACGGCCATCTGGCGTCCAAGCCCCACATCAATCAAAGAAGCGTTCCCAGGCCCCTGGGATAGGCCAGGCACATTCTGGGTGACAGTGACCCTTGGGTGAGGGGTAAGGCAACATGACTGCCCTCACTGACCTCATTATCTTCAGGCCTAGAAGATTCATTAGGTAAAACAACACAACACACAGACTTGCTTTTAGAAAAGCTTACCCTCGGGCCCTAGCACTTCCCAATATTTTAAGAGGCATCCGTGTCCCCAGCCACCTATTGTTCTTGTTTTTAAAGAAGGGCAAAGGTAACACTCTGGCCCACCACTAGCTTAAAAAGTCACAACAAAGAAACCACCCGAGTGGCTCAGGGTTGTCAAGTCTTTAATGTAAGGAGAATCTCCCTCCCTCGGTGCCGTCCACTGTTAATCTGCCAGACAAATAAGGCTGAAGTTTGCTTTTCCTGCAGGGGCAGGTGTCAACCCTGGCTGGAATCCACAAGAAAAAAAAAAAATGTTGGCTGCCCATGTGACCCCAACACACACCTGAAAAGTCAATATTCGAAACCACTCGTCTGTTTATCACTTTAAAAAAGGAGAAGAAAAATCAACCACCTTTTTAGAAATGCTTTCCTCTAGGTAGTGGAATTACAATTTTTTTTGGTTGCTATCTGCTTTCTAACTTATTATTTTAATCTTAAAGTATAAAAAAATTGTTTTTGAGAGAGAGAGAAAGCAGGGTGGGAGTGGCAGAGGGAGAGGGAGAGAGAGAATCTCAAGCAGACCCCGCAGCCAGCGCAGAGCCCGACATAGGGCTCGATCTCACGACCCTGAGATCATGGTCTAAGCTGAAACTGAGAGTCAGATGCTTAATCGATTGTGCCCCTTAAAGTTTTTAAAGAAAATATATTTTTCAGCAAAGTGTCTGTAAATCTATGTCTAAAACTATGCCTAACTATATATGATATGAGAAGGGTTACCATGCTTGTGACATTTAAATCTGGTCACAGAAACTCAATTAGGTCTGCTTGGGAGGTTTGCTTGCGTTCACATCCCCAGAGGGACACACAGGCCTCTAATACCCCTAGTGAGTTTTTCTAATGAACCAGAGACATGGTTTCCTCCTGTCCCTTGTGAGGACCTCCTCAAAGGTGACTGGGTCGCAGGGAGGAGCCCATTCCAGGTTTGCTGGGATTTCAGACATTCTGTCCCACTGGCCCCAGAAACCTATTCTTACTCTGGAGTCCCATCTGGACGCTACTCAGATTTCCACCATCACACCCATAATAACCATACTCTACTGCCTGGTTCTCACAGCTGCCTCCCAAGGTCACGTCCTGCTCACCTCTAGCTCCAGCTCCTAGCCTGCAGCTTCCAAGTACTAGGTGCACAGGAAGTTACACTAAAAGAAAACAGATGCCTGGCTGTGCACCCCCAGCAAAGTACTAATGAAGGACTCAGGACGAAGCCTGCAGGGGTGGCCAAGCCTCTGGCCAGCAGCCTTCCCCCCATGCCCACTTGAGCAAACATATCAGGTATCTGAGAGGACACTTCACTGTCCATTCCAGCATTTTCCAAGCCTAAAGGACAAAAAGAACAACAGGGCAACACAGCCCAGAGAGGGCCTTTTCATGTCCTCTCGCATCTTTACTGAGCATCTGCTACGTGCCAGGCTCTGATCCAGCACTTTCCACAACTCATGGAATCTTCACCACCACTGATGATACCTACCAATGCATCTGTTTCCTCAGCAGTGAGAGGAGATGGACTCTTGTGGAAGGAATTAAATTTTTCAATGTCTCTTAGCGACCAATAAGTTCATCCAACACCCAGCCCTGCGCCCCCTCCATAACTGTGCATGGATGACCCAAATATCATCTTACTCAGCTCTCTCCAACCCTCTTAAGTACACTCAACTTCTTGGTGTGCAAAGCAGATGCATTTTAAAGAACAAAGATCTACAGGGACCCTCTCTGGAACTCAGTCTTCTCATCTGTAAAATGGATATAAACGTAACTCCATTTGCAAAGCCATCATAAAAAAATTTAAAAACCAGTTAATATAGGCCCAACATGGGACTCAATAAAAAGAGGTTTCTTCAGTCTTCTTTGGGAAATGAGGTAAGGACAAAAATGCTTGGATTCCCCAATGACTATGTTTTTTAGTTGATTCTGCAAGGTGCACGCCCTCCAAGCAGTAGGGCATTGGGTAGGAGGGAGAAAGTCTGCAGTGACCACAGAGGGTGTCCCCAGGTGGCCAGACTGCCCACATCCAAAAGAGCCCCCTGGCTCCCTCCTCCTTCCCAGCCAGGCTCCAGCCAAGGGGAGCAGAGTTCCCCAGAGAAATCTCCATTTAAAGGTGTCTCGGTCACAATAGCCCGGCCTGCAAAGGAGACTGTGTGTATGGCTGAAAAGTACCCCCAAGGAGGGATGAGGAACATAGGATGCTTTGCTCCTGCCCCATCGCTGGGCAATTTCTCTGCTTCCTCATGGGTAAAATGGGATAATGCCTGCTTCTACCCACCACCCAGGATCCCTTCATTAGAGCAGTCACGCCTGGCTCATGGAGGAAATCATTCAGAAAAGTCTCGGGCCCTGCCCCAGATAGCACTACTCTGTGGGACTCAAATCCCTCATGGTTTAGGAAAGGCTTATAAACTAAATCCAGGGTTCCTATAAGAAATTATTCAGGTAGAGTAGATATACACCCATTTTTTGTTTCATCACAAACTAGGATTTGAGTATTACTGGCTGTTCCGTGTTAACAGAAGACCAGGAGTGGAAGGCAATATGTGGGGAGGGGAAGGGAGAAGTTGTTGCTGATACAAAAATCCCCAGCCCTGCTAGCCAGGGGCTCTTTGCAAACTGGAGGAAAATCCTCCAGAAGTGGTCAGTCCTCCGGGTTTCTGAGCCTCAGGGCAAAGAGACACCACTGAGTCAACAGAACGCCAGGCAACAGAGGCTGCCGGGGGCTCACACCGAGGCTCCTGCTTCCGAGGATGCCAGGGGTATGTATCAAGGGTGCAACCACTTCTGATTAACTGAGGGTTTGGGGGCAAGGAGAAAGACAAATCAGTCGCTGATAAGTAGAAGATAAACCAAACCTTCCATTTCCAAAAGGACTGGCCCAGTGATTTTTTTTTTTTTTTCTTTCCTCCCTCTCTCCAGACCTCTTTCCCCCATAGCAAATAAAGTAAGCCCCTGGCAGCTGATGAATTCAATTCCAGTCTAAGAAAACCAGGGTGGAAAAAGCAGAAAGCGCCAGGGAGCTCCCCCTTGTATTGCTTGGAGCTCCAGGGTATCTGCCTTGGCATGCCAAAATCTTATAAAGAAATGAAATATTGACACACATACACTTGAGGCCTACATGAATCATACTGGAACATTTCACCATAGCAAAAGATAATTCTCAACCCTTACCCTCTTGACACTAGTACATTTGGGTCCCCAGGAAGCAGATTTCTTAGCACTACTATCATTAAATCAAGTGAAATTTCAATCAAAAATACAATAACAGAGCATCGGCAAGCAGGACCAAAAGGAAACCAGCCCCCTCCGCAGCCAGCTCATGCCAGACCCCACAGGAACAGCAGCCCCCATCATGCCAGGAATAGGAGACCTCTGCCCTGGGACCACAGTGTGCTGTGTGTCCTGTCACCTGTCCACCGTCTGGGGCACACAATCCCCACACACTCCTCAGTTTTGTTTTGTTTTGTTTTGTTTTACTATATATACAGAAAGCCAATCAGGCAGAAAAAGACCAGCATAGGAATGGCCCTGGCACAAGGCAAGAGGTGCTGCCCATTCTGGTTCAGACTAATAATAAATAGTAATACCTCGTACTTCTCTGGTGCCTTTCATCTGAGAGTTTCAAACTGCTCTGCAAACATTAACTTATTATTCTCCAGAACCCCACAGAGATGGCAGAGGGAAGGAGGGGACGCAGCCCTGAACTCCCCAGCCTTTCAGGATTTCTACTGTCCAAGGGAACAAGGGCCAGAAGCCAGCCTGCAGCCTTCTCTCTGGCTCTAATCCCGACTCTGTGGCTTCGTCAAAGTGATGCGAAAGTTCGTAGCCGTGGCCAGTCTTTGATAATAACTAGGGGTGACCATATAATGCATCACCCAAACCAGGACTCTAGTAAAGATAAAAGAGAATGCTATTAATCACTGGTGTAAAGTAGAAGGGCCCAAGCCAAAAAAGAGACTCTGACCCTCACGTGAAATCTACCCATTTCAGGATGAAGGGTTAGCACAGGGCTCCCTGAACTCATTCACTGACCTAATCAGCAGAGAAAGCTCCAAGTGCTAAGCATGTACTTCCGTTCTAGAAGCATCGTTGGACCTTGAAATTAGCCTTACAAAACTACCACCAGACAGTCTTCATCTGGTTCCAGCAGAGTGATACTGACCCACCCACAGGATCCACCAGGGTCCTGAAGCCCCCTACCAGACCCTTTCCAGTTACTGGGTCATGAAGATTTGGGAAGGTTGGCAGAGCACAAGCATATTTCAGGATTTTAACTACCCAACTTTCAGCTAACTGCTAACGCAGACACTAACATACCCCCTGTCAAAGCACCGCCAGTCCTAGGAGGCCAGGCTCTTCAAGAGGCAACTCCCTAGGTACACACACCCCCATTCTAACATGCAAACTCTACTAGTTTTTGCAACCAAGTCAAGTTTCTGCAACACATGTGTGGGTTACAGAGAGAGCTGGATGCACAGAAAGCCTCAGTCAGCGCTTACTGGTTCTCACCAATCAATCCAAATTACTGAAAAATGTGAATTGCAGGTGACTGTTATTTTTAAGAAATGTCTCGGTACCTCCAAACACTGCAGGTGCCCCCAAAATAAGCAAAGAAATATTCCCTAGGCGAGATCCTTAAAGAAGAGGTTAGCAGGCAGGTGCTCATATAGAGTCGTATAAACGACCTGGATGCAGCAAGGTGCTCATCCCCTTGCCAGCTCGTTACCTGACGCCCAATAAATCCGTTTCACCATGAAGGGAAAAAGAAATTTTGGTTTGGAGTCTTGACCAAATTACCTAGGATCCAAAAATCCAGGGTATTCTCCTGCCTAATGTGCTTCTTCTCGGGACCCCAACTGCCCTTGGCATACCTTCGGGCTGGTTCAGAACCCCCAACACAGAGACACACTGCCGGACCCCGAGCCCCGAGAGCAGGGTCTGGCCTGCTGTAGGCACTCAACAAATACGGCCACAGTCATTCATTGAGTAAGAAGGCAGGTGCAATGGTTCTCAACTCCACTCCCATTGCCTCCTACATTCCATGAACGGAGCGCGCAGTCTCCTGGCTGAGATTCAGCATGGACTATCCGGTCCCAGACTTCCCCAGCAGTCCGCACACTGTAGCCCACTGGGTAATCCTCTAAGGATACCAACACCAGACTCCCATCCCTCAGACAACCTGACCTCGCTGAAACGGACTGCAAACTGAACATTAGAATTTGAAGCTCCCCAAGTGATTCTGCAGGGGAGCCAAGCTTGGGAACCTTGGGAACCACCGCCCAAAAGCAGCAGCAACTGATAGGAGCTGTGGTGGGGGGAGGGGGGATGCAGACTCTCAGGCCCCGCCCCCTGCTTACTACTATAGCAGAATCTGCATTTTCACAGAGTCCCAAAGGTTTGTGTGCTCATTAGAATCTGAGATCTCTTTAGCACACAGCACTCAAGGCCCCTTGCGGGAGAATCCAGCTTCAGAAGCAAACATCAGAGGCAGAACTCTCGCTTCCCTCTGCACACACTCCGCCAGTCCCCTGCCTTCCTGAGAAATCCCACTCCGTGCTTTTGTTTCACCTGGGATGTCCTTCCCTTCCCTAATCTCTCTGCAAGAAAATTACTATTCACAGGCCACCGCTTAAGCATCAAGATACCAAATTGTTTCCAGTCCACCAGGGACAATCTTCCCCCCACCACTCGCGCCCCCCGCCCCCCATACCCTTAACCAGTAAGCAGACTCCATCTAAAGCTGGATCTCCACAGCGTAAGGACTAACGCCAGGGCAGTGACCCGACTCGGGATGTGGCCACACTTGGGATTCAAAGCCTCCTGCCACCGCAAACTAACTCAATGATCTTTGCCAGGGTGCTTAACTAAGTCTCTGAGCTCCAGTGGTCTTGCCTACAAAATGGGGGTGATGCCACCTCCCTCCTTAACTGAGATGATGTCTGTAAACTGCTTGTAACAGTACCTGCAGAATGATCAGCATAAGTGACTTAGAATACAAAGGACACAAATCCCATGGTCCCAATACAGTGGCCCCCACACCCTGGGATCACTTGGAGTCTTTACACTTACTGATGCTTGGTTCCTCCCCCACAGTGGGACCTGGGAATTGGGATTTTTATAAAACCTCTCCAGGTGATTCAACTGTGCAGCACATTTGGGGAACCACTGTCCTAATACATGACAGGTGGGAGACACCCATGAGTAGGAGCTATTGTCACAAAGAACGGTTCAGACGGGCACCCCTTTGCACCTGTTCCTGTCACCTAGTACCCCACCCTGCAAACACAGAAACAAGCTTCTCTGGGACTCCATAAGAAAACTCAAAAGTTCCCAAACACCGCCAACCCCCCATTCTTCAATCCCCAATGGTGTGTCCCAGCAGAATGGACAGGGGAACAATGAAAATGGGAGTCCACAGGGGTCCATGGGTGACATACGGGTATACAGTTAAAGAAGACCACGCAAAGATTTAAGACCCCCAAGTGAAAGGTAAATGGATGTGTGTGCTCCTCTTTTATGGTCTTCCTTAATTACCTAAAAGAACAGTCCATGCTGCCGAGCAGGTCTGGAGAAAACCTTTCATCTCTCCCCTAGCCTGTCCCCCAGGAGACTCTACAGGTTTTCTTAAATGTATGAAAGGCTCTGTCCAGGAATGCTAGCTTCAATTCACCATCCTCTAAGGAACACGAATTGAGAAGCTAAACAAATTTGACAATGGCCCTTTACAGCTTTAAGCACAGGCAAAAAATGCCCATCTCAGGGAAGCCACTCCAGGCACCCAGCTCAAGGGATGAGGGCAAGCAGCAACATTCTCCTGAAGCAGCATTTCCTCAGCACCCTGGGATGTGTCCCTGATGCTTTGGGCACCCCTCCCCAGAGGCAGGCACCTTGTATTCTCCGAGGATTTTCCAGAAGCCTGTGCCAGCAGCGGCGGGAGATACCTTTGCAACAAGGCACCAAGTGGACATGTATAATGAACGCAATGGAGAGTCTCAAGGGCTGAAAACCTAGAACCAGAGGGACTCGTGCCAACAATTCTGATCAAGAGGTGGCAGGGATTTCCCGAGACCTTTCGGAGGGTAACTCAACCCGGAGAGATCGCAGGCCGCCTCAGCTTCAGCATTTACGGATTCAACAGGCAGTGCGAAAAGCAATGGAGAAGGGACCCATCCGATATGAATGGGTTCTAGTCACCATGAGAGAATGATTTCCAGAAGCCCAACACCATTCTGTGCACAGGATTTCGAGTCCGCTCATGAGCTGAGCAGGGCTCAGCTGGCCTCAGCAGGCGGAAGAGGAAGAAGAGAGAGCCAGACACCCAAACCTGCCAGCCACCAAGAGGGAAAGGCAAGGGCAACCGCTCTCTTAACAGTGTTTCCCCAACAGCAAGCCTACCAGGCATGATTTCAGGTGGTACCCCCTGTTACCTGAGTAGCTACAGGATATTAAGGTGTATTAGAAAAAAATAAACCGGCACATCAAACTTATAATTTCACAGATGTTAATGCTTACAACAGAGAGGCTGAGTTCAAATATGTGAATCAGAGGTTTGCATCAAACAAGTAACGGTGCCGGTGGCATCCAGTTAGGCCAAAAATCATGACGGGACATACGGGGATGAGAAGCTTGAGAAACCACACTAAGGAAACCCAACGAGAATTCTGGCTGCACGGTGCTGACGTCATCAGGGTTGCAAACTCAGCTGGAAGGGGAGGCTGTGGTGCCCTGTGGGGGGTGACAGGTTGAGGGGGAGACAGCGGAGGGAGGGGGGCGGCAGCTCCTGATGCTGGACGGTGACAGGGGCAGATGTCGCCACAAGACGTACCCTAGGCAAAGGGGGGAAATGACCAGCCTCAGAAAGCGGAAACCATTGCCCAAAATGAATCACCCACCCGACGGTGCTGGGGCTGGAATACGTCGGAAAACCATTCAAACAAAGCTCTGGATGAAAAGCTAAAGAAGGAATGGTCCATGAAATCTTAGACGAAACAAGAGAACAAGTATCCACGAAGCTCTGCAGAGTCCAAGCAAGGAGACCACTGGGTCACTTTCACTTTCGCTTCCCATGTGACTCCCTCCCCAGCTCCTGGCCTGCGGCTGCGACTTCCCCAAACCCCAGCCAAGCTGCCATCCGAACTCGGGAACTCGGGAACACCCCCCTGCATCGGCCCAGTAAGTGGTCCCCGAGAGGCCATGCCAAAAGCCAGGCAGACAGCGAGCCCCCTCGGGCAAGGATGACTTCCGGGATGCGGGTCACGTGGGGTCACCCGCCCTCTCCCATCCACCCCCTTCTGGGATGCGGGTCACGTGGGGTCACCCGCCCTCTCCCATCCACCCCCTTCCGCACGCACGCCCCTGACACACACTTCTCCCCCACCGTGTTTTCACACTCGCGAAGAAAGGGGTAAAGGGGAAAGAGGCCCCGGCTATAGCCCGACTTCGTTCCAAATGCAAATGAATCCCTTTTACACTGTTAGCTTCCATTTCCAGGAAAATGTGGCGGAATCACTGTGTTTACTTCAGCCTCAGTGATGCTGCCAGGACACAGCACAACCTTCAGTCAAGCTATTAACTTGAACGTTGAACTTCACAGCCTGGCTGTCTTCCTCAGCCTTCCTTTTGATGTTACCTCCAAAGCAAAAGATCAAAGGCTTTGAGTGTGGTGAGGGGAAGTCCCAAGCTCTTAGCCTACCAGCCTGTGATATATGTTAAAATCCTGGCCAAGAGAGCTAGCAGGAGAGGGAGCCTGCTCCAGAGAGGCCTGGGGCGGGCAGGGGTGCAGGAATGAGGCCGAACGTAGAATGAGGTCACCTGAGACACAGACACCAGGGACAGCGACAACTCATGTGCGTGAAACATCTCCTACCTGGAAACACACACAGAACTCCCAAGAATAAGACTGCCTTGGCAGGCATCGTATCCACCCCTGCAACACACACCCAGAAGAGAAAAACCCCATGCACACACACACACACACACACACACCCAAAAGGGCCACCCACTGCTCCATGAGGCCTTCTCCCTCACAACGTACCCCCTTAACTAATCATCCAACAAACGTGAACTGGGCTTGCGCTGTGTATCCGACACTACCCTGTTCTCCAGTGGGAGGGAAAGCACGCGTTAATCAAATAACCACACCAGGCAATGACGATCACAAACAGAGACGCCAATGCTGCAGGGGAAGCGATGTCGTCTTAAGAGGGTGCAAAATGGGGACGCCTGGGTGGCTCAGTGGGTTAAGCGGCTGCCTTCGGCTCAGGTCATGATCCCAGTGTCCGGGGATCAAGTCCCACATCGGGCTCCTTGCTCGGCAGGGAGCCTGCTTCTCCCTCTGCCTCTGCCTGCCTCTCTGTCTGCCTGTGCTCGCTCTCTCTCTTTCTAACAAATAAATAAATAAAATCTTTAAAAAAAAAAAAAGAGGGTGCAAAATGCAGCAGCCACTGTAGGTGTCCCCCTGAGGGCGTGGAATGGACTGTGGAGACGGCAGGCACAGGGGCCTGGCTGGGCGGTGGGAAGAAGAGAAACTGACAAGGGTCAATAGAGGGGCTCGGGCTGGCCGCACAGGACTCCCAGCAGCAGAGGGGACTTGCTGCGTCCCAGGCAAAGGTGTGTCCTGGGCTTTTCCAACTACAACTCTTTGACACATCGGAGAATCGAAAAGCATCCTTTAAAAAACATCTAAAGATTCTAACAGACTGGTTTTTGATGGGGGGAAGGGCTATAAAAATACCAATGATAACTGAATGTATATGACGTTCAAAAACAGAAAGACTATAAAATCATAAATGGTTCTTTCGGGGACGGGACAGAGCAGAGGCTTCAGGACACTGAAAAATGTCCTTCCTTTGCCCTGGGTCGTGGTTACACAGGTGCAAACATATAAAAATTAGATAGCTGGATACACCTGAGGTCTGTGCACTTTAAGTTCTGTGCCAAGAAGTAAAGATGGGGGTGGGGAGGGGGCCTAGATCCCCTGCATGAGAGGGTCTGGGCGGCCAGCACACCACGGTGAACCAACCTCAGGCTTTGCTTGTTCTCGCCCAGAAGAATGGGCTTGAAATATAAAAACCAAGGTTTCAACCAAGAACATAAACAAGCCTACCTCTGGTCCCTTTTCCCTTTTAGAAACAGAAATTTGGCTAAAGGGAGAAAACACAGAAATTCTTATGAGATGGCTTTCATTATGGGCAGAATGTGCTGTTTTCCAATTTGCTACATCTCCTGAGTTCCATTTTATGTTTTACAGGAAAAGTCTCTAAAAGCAACCAGAGGCCCTTAGGGCCAAATTTATCTTCACTCTCTCCAAATCTAACAAGCTCTTCCTCAGGGACACCAGCAGGGCCGCCCTGCACCCTCGACACAGGGTCCCTACTGGCTCTGTTCTTCCCCGGCCTTTGTGGCCCCCCAGGACCCATCGTGATTTCTGTTTCTCAGAACATGTAACAGCTCTGCTTCACCTTCAGACGACGGCATCGCGGCCGGACTCTGGTCAAAACAAGTCTGATGGAGGGGAACTACCCGATCTGTCAACTGAAATCCTCGCTCAAACCACCAAGAGCGGTTTTTTCCTTTCGTTCCTCCTGATTCCAGGAAGGCTGCCCAGGATGGCAACAAGGACAGCCGCGGGGGGTACTGCTTCCTCCAGCTCCCCACCCCCCCATCCGACGCCGGCCCCTTTGCAGACCACCTCTTGGGAGCAATCCTCACCACTCAGGGCAAGAAAGTAGCCATTCAATCCCAACCCCCCCAGCAAAAAGAGCAGCAGGGGTGGCAAGGGAGAGGGTGTGAGAACCACAAGCAGTTCAGGGCAGGTTAGGAGCAACTGCTCCCTGCTAGAGTAGAGGGTCAGGAGGAGGAGGGAGCATTAGCAAGACAGAGCGGGCCCCACGATGAACCTCAGAGTAGCAGAGTAGCAAACAACTTAGAATTCAGGCAGTTTCAGCTGGATTAAAGCCCACTGAGCTGGAGAGCTTCTCCACAGTGCCCCTGCCAGCTGATGCCAGAGCCAGGCCTGAGACCCCCACCCCCCACCCTCTCAGAACCAACCTTCCTCCCAGCAAAACCCGCAACATCTCCCTGGACAGAAGAGTCCTGCCAGTCACAGGGGCACAAGACACCATCAAAATGATCAAATGGCATGTCGACCTATAAGCCTGCCTTGAGCACCAAGAACCTCGTTCATTCATTCATCCATCCATCCATCCTTGGCTCCAATACCCTAGGTGCCAGGTAATGCGTCTCGGGTCTGAATATCATAAAAAAGGCCACCATTCCCCTGCACCGCCATGACCACCATAGTAGGTAATACAGGAAGACACCGCCGGCGATCAAAAAGATGCTTTGAGGGGTGCCTGGGTGGCTCCGTCGGTTAAGCGTCTGACTCTTGGTTTCGGCTCAAGCCATGATCTCACAACCCTGAGATCGAGCCCCCACATCAGGCCCTGGGCTGAGCGTGAAGCCTGCCAGAGATTATCTCTCCCTCTGCCCCAACCCCCACACCCATGTGCACACGCGCGCGCACACACACACACACAGACACACACTCCCTCCCTCAAAAAAAGTTAATTAAAAAAAAGGGGGGGGTTGAAAGTAGAGCTGGATGAAGAAGTACACACACAGAAGTACACTTCAGTGTGTGGGGAAAGTCCTAGAAATTGTCTGAAAACACATGGTGAGTCACAGCTGGGAGGAGAAAAATGCCATCCCAGCTCCACACAAGGAAGTCCTCCTACAAAGTCTCTTCATGCCCCATCTGATTTGTGACACACCCGGACTCGATCATCTCTCAATCTGAAGAAAGACCACAGGACCTTGAAGGACCAGTGTCCACTAAAGGCACATTCTCCAAGGGAAGGACTAGCTAGTAAATCCGTTTAAACTCTCCCTTCTGCACTCCCCTGAAGCATCTTCACGGCTCCCTAAAACACTGCCATGGCTCATCGGGAGGCTGGGAGGCCCAGGACACCATCCAGGGTCTAATCCTCCCCCTTCCTACCTCACTCGATTCCCTCACTTTGTCCCCACTGAGGCTCACACGGGACACCCCAACAGCACCCCGCCCCAGAGCCTTCCCCATCCCTTGGCACTCCCCATGCTCTCGAGGAATCCCACATCTCTTCTCGTTCATGAAGTCCCAACTAACTGACTGGTCGAGGGCAATCAATTTCCTCTCTTTCCAGCTCTGTTTCCTCATTCTGCAAAGTCCCAATGGTTTATCAATCCCAAGCTTCGCTTCATTCTTTCAGCCCCGAGGACACTTAACATGCCTCTGAATGTGTCTGTTCCCATGTTCCCCACAGAGGAAGAACATGGCCCCGGCCCCTGTTGCCTGCGGACAGGTGCAGCCAACAGCTTCGGTTTCTGCTGTCAAGCTTAGAGCCATCAAAAGGTGCTAGTCTATCACCATACTGGGTCTCTGGATTTGACTCAAATCCTGCTGTCGTGACCTGCTGCCTGGGGGATCGCAGACAAGTTCCCGGACAGATGCCACAGTCAGAGTCCTCACCTGCTGAATGAGAATCCCATCCTGGCCTCAGAGGAACAATGAGGGGGCTGAGTGGCTGGCACAAAGGAGGTTACCTCAGATGAGTTCCTTCCCCCCTTCCCTGCTTCTCCATAAAGCACTTGGTAAGTTCCTAGAAACAAAGCTCAAAATGGCTCAGGCTGGGAAAGGGGGTTGGGGGGGGGGGGGGGCAGAGCACAGCCATTATTTCTGAGTCCAAAAGTGGCTCCAGGAGACATCCAAGTCTAGTCATGGAGACCATCCCCAGGCCATGCTGGGGCTCTGGGGACAGCTTGCCACAAAGCAGATGCTATTGGCACCACACGGGTGGTTGGCAAACAAAGCCGCTGGCAGCCGAAGGGTCTCTAGGGGCACGTGGGTGAGATCCCACAAAGACGGAGCATCAAAAAGAAGCCCCAAATCAAGACCTGATCACACATCAGCCACAATAAATAATGTTTGCTCAAAGGTGGGAGGGATAGAGAGAGGCCCTTATTGCAGAAGGCCTACTTGCACGTCCAATGTTAAAGAAAAGCTTGTTTTGTAGCTACACAAAGGAGACACTGTTTGCAAATGCTTTGCCCATATACATAATCAGGGCTGCCTCTGATTATTACATAAGTTTCTGATCACTGGGGACTCCAAAATTAATTTCTTTCTATACTTATTCATACATATACATATGAATATAGATAAGAATATATTCATATAAATAAGACTATATATATTCTCATATAAGAACACACACTCTAGGGGCACTTGGGTGGCTCAGCGGGTTAATCCTCTACCTTCAGTTCGGGTCATGATCTCGGGGTCCTGGGATCGGGCCCAACATCGGGCTCTCAGCTCGGTGGGGAGCCTGCTTCCCTCTCTGCCTGCCTCTCTGCCTACTTGTGATCTCTCTCTCTCTCTCTCTGTCAAATAAAATAAAATAACACACACTCTAAAGTAAAATTTAAAGATAAGCAAAATTTATAGACATATCAAATTGTCGGAAACAGTTACATCTGAAAAGGTGAGGAATTCCGACTCCTTCAATATGACCCCTCCAAGAAAAAGTAGAGGGATAATGTGATTTTTATTACCTTTCATGTTTTACTGTATTTTTTTTTGAAGAGAAAGTCTCAAAGCAGAAGTGAAGACAATTTAATAGAACCTCTAAATAAATCAGATTAAATTCTTTTTCCTATTGCTTCTAAAGGCTACTCATGGACCTACTTAAATCTTGACATTGCCATCGACTGACACCAGGACTGGGGCACAGAGGGGCATCCCCCACAGAGATCACCGCGGCGGCATGGGTAAGTTCCCTTTACCAACACAGAACAGGAAACACACACACACGCACGCACGCACGCACGCACTTGCACCAGACACTGAGCTAGGGTTTCTCAGTCTTGGCACCACTGACACGTTGGGTGGGAGAAGTCTTTGTTGTAGGGGCCTGTCCTGTGCACTGGGAGGACAGGACAGGCATCCCTGGTCTCTGCCCACTAGATGCCAGTAGCAGCCCCCAAGACGTAACAATCCTAAAAGTCTCCAGACAATGTCAAATATGCCCTGGGGAGCAAGGTCACCTCCATCTGAAAACCCACTGAGCTAAGTCATTTGGACCCACTGGCCCCAAGGAACAACAGAGACCAACAATTTGGACCCAGCCAGCTGCCTTGAGCTCACACAGCACAGAACAGACGCTCCAGGACCAGTAAAACACCTGGGTCTAAAGTCTGTCACCTCGGCATTGCCTCAGGCCCCATACAAAGCTGAATACAACTGACAGGTTACCTAAGTCGCAGCTTTTTCTTCCTGCCCACAGGAGCTGGGAGATGTCACCCGACCTAATTTTAACCACCCATGACCGCAGGTATTATTGGGCCATTCTACAGATGAGGAAACTGAGGCCAAGAGAGCCAGCTGGGACTTGCCTCAAGTCTCCTCACCTCTACACAGCTGGGTTCAGACCCCAAGGCACCTCCCACCTATGCCAATAAATGGAAACAATGCTGTGTCAAGTTACAAAGACGTTTTTAATTCTTTAGGAAATTAGTTTGTGGGAAAACAATCTTAGTGACGCCTGGCTTAGATTCATACGTCCTCTGTTTAACTTTAAACCCAACACTCAGAAGACAACAAAAACTAACAACTAGCATCACTGAGGGTGATGTGGTTCAGGGTTGAGGGGAGAAGAAGGGAAGCCTCATACAAGCCATCTCTTGCACACACACGCACACACACGCACACACACACACTTGCATACACACACACACCCCACCTAGCTTTCTTTGTGGCACAAACCAGAAAGGTTAGAATATCCTTCCAGGATTTCACATGCCCAGAGAAAAGTTTAGAGTAGTCCTCCCTGCACACTACAAGAAGGAAAAGAAAAAACCCTCATTTAATCATCGGAAACGATGGCATCGGAGAGAACCACCGTGCTCTGTAACCTGTCCACCAGCCACTTCTCTGAGAACCGAGCTACCAACTAACAGGGCACAGCTCCGAGCCGGCTGGCTGGGGTTCTACTTACCCTGCAGGCATTTTTCTTATTTCAAAGTTTCTATTAACTCCCCACTGATATGCCCTAAAAGAATTTTTAAGGGCTTGGAAACACATAAATAAAATAGTCTTTGTTGGACCAGCACAGCCAAATGAAAGCCTTTCACCTGTAGCAGTAGTGATGAAAGTTTCAGGCCTCAGTTTCATACCAACCTTCCGAAGACCGGAGAGCCTGGAATTCTCGAACCTTCCCTGGCTCCCCTGTCCTCCCAACCAGCGCATTCCGCTCCCCAGCTAAGGACAGGTGAGGAAGATCCATCCACTGGATGCACAGGTTGCAGAAACATTCCTGAATCCAGGCCCGCCCTCCGGAGTGCTCTGTGTTCCTTCACAGCCTTCCAAAAATACCCACTTAAATTGTTTGTCGAAACCCAGTTTGCACATAGTTAAAGATGAAGCAGAATCCTTAGAGGCTGTGGCTTACTGGCTCAGTAGAGGGCTGAGGGGGTGGAGGCAGAGAACAGAGAGGGAATTTGGAAGAGAGAAATATGACCCAACCACATCAAATACCGAGAAACAGAAAAATAAAGGTGCCCATCCAACCAGAGGCAATGCAGCAAATCTGCAGCCATCGATCGCACAGGCCAAGGTCCCCATGTGATGCGCTCATGCATCCAGAGCCTTCTACCAGAGTTATGATGTGCTGCCCTCCCCTCAGGGCCCAAAAGACGGTTTGCCAGTAGTAGGACAACAACAGCACTGCCAAAGGCCATCCTGAGCAAACATCTTTGCTTACACTGTCCAGAAAAGACATCATCCTAGTACCATTTGGCAGATGAGACAGCTCGGGTGTCCTGTTCTGAGTTATTCATCAAATCTGGGCCATCCGCTAGCTGCGTGATCTTGGGCGAGTCAATCCATCTGTCTGGACCTACAGACTGCTCACCTCCGCAAAGACCCTACAGACTGCTCACCTCCGCAAAGACCCTACGGACTGCTCACCTCCGCAAA
>RCUC01172086.1:0-18868 GCA_003697995.1 Taxidea taxus jeffersonii
CTACGGACTGCTCACCTCCGCAAAGACCCTACGGACTGCTCACCTCCACAAAGACCCTACGGACTGCTCACCTCCGCAAAGACCCTGGCCAGACAGGGATCAAATCCCTTCCACGCACCCCTGGGCACTTGTTCTTGCCAACACTCTCATGCACGTGTCCAGGTCAGTCTCGACTTCCCTTCCTCCCTCCGAAGCCTGGTTGCCATGAGCCCTGGGCAGTGAATTCCACACTCGTCCCGCTCTACCACCCCCTGCACTGAAACATGGCGGCCATCCCTTGTCGGAGCAGGTGGGGGTAAACTGTCGCAGATGGAGATCCGAGATCTGGAAGGGCTACTCAAGCACCCTTTGACTCACATCTCCCCAGAGTGTGCTAGTCAGTCCTACAAAGGGCTGCCCAGGTTCTCTTTACCTAAAGGCCTTCTCAGACCTTCCAGTGAGCATCTGCTTACGCGAAATCTCCCAGAACTACTAGGCCGCGGTCCTTGTGGAGGATACTCCAAGGGCTAGCACACCAGAGAACACATACCCTGAGAAGCTGCTCCCTACTTCCTCTCACAGAAGAGAAATGGAGCTCCCGGGGGGTACATCAAGAGAGCCGGGGTGAGGCCCCAGGGTCTCCTGAGACCAGTCTGCATATCTGGCCAGTTTAACACAAGGAAGACAGATACTTATCAACAAGACTACATATTGTTTGGGCTTTCCAAGGATCCCCACAGTTTCCAGGATCTACGGGCAGCATCCACTAGGAAGCAGCAAGTCCTACACTAGCAGGAAATCCTTAGGCTGGGATATTTTCTATACATGCCTTACTTCCGTGATGAATAACTGAAATTTCAGTGTATTCCATTTTCCATCCAGACCGTGAGAAGAATTAATCAGCAACCCCATGTACCCCATCTGCAAACTCCTCACAGGAACTTACCTCTTCCTCCCAGTGGGCAAATGGAGACAGTGCCTGCAGAATGCTAAGGGCTCCCGAGAAGGCAGGCACCAAGCTAAGACAGTATTATCTAATAACAGGGTTCAGAACCCCACCAGGGAGACCTCAGCAGCATGCAGAGTCCTTCAGGGGCGACACTGAGTGTGCCGCGAGGCGCCCACCTGCCTCTCCCGCCATCAGGGTTGGGCCCACTCAGCGGCATGAAACACAGATGACACAGGACGGTTTCAACTGTCTGTTGCACAGGCCTGGACACTCAGGGCCACTGGAGCGGAAAGTCCCATGCAAACAGAGGAAGCCTGGTGAAGGCACAGCCTCCCTTAAGGCCCCAAATCCATCTACGAGCCATACTGATGGAGTGGACATGGAAAACTGCCTCTCACCCCACGGAACTTGGTCTCTTAATCGGACGTAGATGTTGCAATGACTCATAAAGACATGAAGCCATGCCAAAGCATGACCAAATTCTTAGCACTTGTGGTCACCACGTACTGTTCCTAGTAGGCAAATACAGAGTAAAAACGTATACTGATGCTACAGGGCACCCAGGCGGCTCTATCAGTTAAGCGTCTGGCTCTTGCTTTCAGCTCAGGTCATGATCGCAGACTCGTGAGATTGAGCCCCGCATCCGGCTCCACACTCAGCAGGAAGCCTGCTGGAGATTCTCTCGCTGCTTCCCCTCCCTGCTGCCTGCACATGTGCATGCTCTCTCTCTCTCTCTCTCTCTGTCAAATAAATAAACAGATCTCTTAAAAATGCTTTTTTTTTTAAAGATTTCATTTATTTATTTGACAGACAGAGATCACAAGCAGGCAGAGAGGCAGGCAGAGAGAGAGGAGGAAGCAGACTTCTGGCTGAGCAAAGAGCCCGATGCGGGGCTCGACCCAGGACCTGGGATCACGACCTGAGCCGAAGGCAGAGGCTTTAACCCACTGAGCCACCCAGACGCCCCTTAAAAATGCTTTTTTAAATGTATACTGATGAGAGGAGAGGTAGCAGGTTGAACGCTCAGGCTTCTAACCCCTTCCGTGCTGCGTGACTTTGAAGAAATTAACTTTCCTTTCCTGTGCCAGTGTCCCCTCCTCCAAGAAAGGAGCATGCTCCACACCATAATGAAATTGCACAATGTCTATAAAGTGCTTAGCTTGGTAACCACGCAGTAAATAACAGTTGTTTTAAGTTCTGATGCAGGGAGAATCTGTGCAATCTTCACCATTTAAAAATGAGAATTCACTGGGCTGGCAGGGACTTTCTTGTATTTGCACTGCCATCTGAGGCCACCCCTTGCTCAATCCTGCTCTCCCCGCTTCCCCTGTTACAGAGGCTACCCTCCAATAAAATCCATGTATACCTTAAAAAAGGGAGGGTCAGGCGCCTGGGTGGCTCAGTGGGTTAAAGCCTCTGCCTTCAGCTCAGGTCATGATCTCAGGGTCCTGGGGTCGAGCCCCACATCGGGCTCTCTGCTCAGCAGGGAACCTGCTTCCCCCTCTCTCTCTGCCTGCTTCTCTGCCTACTTGTGATCTCTCTCTGTCAAATAAATAAATAAAATCTTTAAAAAGGGGGGGCGTCTTCTCATGTGAAAACCCTGGACACATTTGCTATGGTCCAATGCAATTCACAAATAGGAATCAGCAGGAGTAAGGTCCTGATCTGTACAACCAGAAAGTGATGGAGTAAGAACAGAACCTGGACTCTGGGGGGTCTCTAGCCACGGTGCTTCCCATACCTCACCTCATCCCCCATCCCACTCTCCACATCTTCTAGAGTAAATCCGGAATGTCATCAAAATACCTCCCCCAACCCTTTCTTTTAACTGTCAAGGCAACTGATGAGCCATCTCCTCTGCAGGGGGTTGCGATCCCCTAGAAATCCTGCACAAGCGACCTGCAGGGTATGGTTAGATTACAATACAAGGTCACGGTCAAAGTTGCTCAGCCACAGAGGACACCCCTGACCTCCCAGAGCAGCACTTGAATCCCTGAGGAATGGGACTGGGTCCCAGTAAGATGCCTGAGAGTCAATGGAAAGAAAACCAATATGGAATCTCACTGGGCTCAATCCCAGGCCTCAGAAGGAAATCCACAGAGGCAGGACAGTGACGAGACCAGGACACACTGGTTCCCTGCGAGCACAACCACTTCACCGGCCAGGACTTTCCCCTGCTCCTGACCCACTCTTCCCTGGGGACCAGAGTGTCAACCTTTCCCTGAAAGACAGCATCCGTACAGCTCTCTGCCCAGGAGGCCCACGGGTCTCTTGCTCCTCGTGGGGCTCTGGGTGACAGCAAAGTGACTATCAATGGATGGCATCAGTGTCCTGTCACAGCAAATCCCGAAGCCTGGTGTCTCTCAGCCTGCAACCCACCGCCCTTTGGATCAAACAACTTCTCAAATCCTCCCCTCGTGTTGTCTGAAATTTCGAGACAAACTAGCAGGATGCAAATCAAAACAAGCATAGATTTTCCACTTGCTTTCTCAAATGCCAGTGGACTTGTGGTGTCTAAACCAGCCTACCCCAGCTGGATTCAGCTGTGCTCCAAGTTGAGAACTAGCCTACCAGCCACAGCTGATTCTCCAAGACTTCTAGGAGCGAAAGCTAAGTCACCCCCCAGGGTTGGGGGAGGGGAGGAAATAACCCGATTAACCGTATCATGTCTCCACAATACCCACAACCAACATTTTTCAAGATCTCTTCAAAAACCCATTGCTTCGTTATTTTGAGGAAAAGGACACCTGAGCAGGAGCCTCACTGAAGTCTCCGGAACCACCTGGAATTCAGCTCAGCCAGCTCCTCACCATCACTCCCCACAATCACGGCCGAGCAAGAACTTCACCTTCTCTGTTTTATCTTTCCCCAAGCTAAAACCCTAACATCTCTCAGGAACACAGGGTCTCCCCAGAGTCTCAGAAGAGAGAACAGCCCTGTAACGTCGCCCAAATCTGTAGACATTTTCCCCTCTAGAACCCTGGACGCCAGCCCCGGCTCAGTCTCAGAGAAGCTCTGACCTTCACTCCCTCAGTTCCCTGATCTGAGAGGTTGAATGAAACAGTTGGCTGACCCCTTGCAGCTGAAGGGGTCTAACAAGGCACCTGCACACACCCCCATCGGCCTGCTGGCTTTACACTTGCTAAGTGCTGGCCTGAAAGCCCAGTGCTCCCCAGAAACCAGCCCAGAAAGCTGAGAGTGGGCAATCGTGACCTTTCTGGCCTTGCTGCATGAAGATCACTAGGGAGCACTACAGTCACTTGTGCTACTGGTTTCTGTGACCACCTTGAAACGCTCAGGAAGCCCTGGGCTGGGGCGGCAGTCAGCAATGCAGACAACCTCTCGGGGTCTCCGTGTCCCTTCATGGCCTGACACGTTGGCTCTGGCCATAGAGCTGCCTCCGTTAGTGTCTTAGGCACTCAGACCACCATACTGCCCCTTTTCTGGGTTTCAGGCAGAAAAACAAAGCAAGATCACCCTGGGAATCACTGAGAGCAGAATCTCTTGGTTGATAACAGACGCCTTCACCAGGAGGTCCGATTCATTTCAGCTGCCATATCCAAAAGGGTCACCATCCTCCTCCCTAAATGTTTTTTCCAATGTACAGGATTCTTTTTCTTTTGTTAATTCATGCACTGGGGACAATAGAATATTATGAGCTCTGGAACAGGGCTAGCCAGGGTCCTACTCCAGACTGTAGCCCTCACTGGTCTGCTTCCTGATCTGCAGAACAGGAATCTCTGTAAAGGAATGCCTGCCTCTGAGGACGGCTATGAAGTATAAATGAGGTGATAATATGAAGTCCTCAGCCCCATGCTGGGCACGATGTTTTCAATAAATGTTAACTATTATTAGTTCTTCTTGAATATAATTTATTAAATGGGTGGGATAAGAATCTCAGCTTCCAGTAAAAAAAAAGGGCCATCTGTACCCCGATGTTCATAGCAGCAATGGCCACAATAGCCAAACTGTAGAAAGAGCCAAGAGGCCCTTCAACGGACGAATGGATAAAGAAGATATGGTCCATATCTACAATGGAATATTATACCTCCATCAAAAAGGATGAATACCCAATTTTTGTATCAGTATGGTTGGGACTGGAAGAGATTATGCTGAGTGAAATAAGTCAAGCAGAGAGAGTCAATTATCATATGGTTTCACTTACTTGTGGAGCATAAGGAATAACACGGAGGACATGGGGAGATGGAGAGGAGAAGGGAGTTGGGGGAAATCAGAGGGGGAGATGAACCATGAGAGACTGTGGACTCTGAGAAACAAACTGAGGGTTTTGGAAGGGAGGGGGTGGGGGGTTGAGTGAGCCTGGTGGTGGGTATTAAGGAGGGCACGTTTGCATGGAGCACCAGGTGTGGTGCATATACTAGGAATTCTGGAACACTGAAAAAAATAAAATTGAATTAAGATGTTAAAAAAATAAAAATCTCAGCTCCTAGAGGCTCAAAACTACATCCCTACAGTCAATGGTCATTTGAGGTAAAGACTCAATAACTCATTTACTCACAAATATTTCTGGAGCCACTAGACAGTGAGGGTGAAGCCATGAACGGATGGTCCCTACCCTCAAGGCGCTAATATCCAAGAGGGGGAAGTGAGAGCATAAGGAAGATGCCAGGGTGCATATGTGTCTTACCACACTCAAGGAAACCAATGCGTAGACACCGGCGAAACAAGTTACCTCTGAGGAGGAAGAGGTTTCAGAGAGGGAGTCTCTGAGGGCCTGGTATTTAAGCCAATTTAACCAAACACCACCCTGCCACGGGTTTAGGAGAAGGCCATCTGAACCACAGAATAGCACAGGGGAAAGGTCCTTCTAGATCACTCCCTCCTTCTGAGCTGCCTGGAATGTGGTGATATACCCAAGAAGGTCACACTGGTGCTTGGTAAAAACCGGTTTAGACGGAGGCCTCTCCATCCCTTGTCAGTTGTGTTCCCTGCAATAAAAGAGGGAAGCCTGTCAGGAGAGGGGGTGCTATTCACATCCCCAGGGCTGAGGCAGAAAGACAACCAGAGAGCAACAATCAAACTCCAGCCAGCATCAGGGACCAACAAATCTCTCAGAAACTGCCTCTGTGGGTAAACAACGTGCTTCAGCTTGAAAAAAAACTTACAGCCAAACTTTGCCTAGATTGGGGGATCCCCCTCTGGCACCCCAGTCACAAGCCTTACATTCTCATAAGCTCCTCCCAATCACCTGTCCCATTCCCAGGTTCCCAGTTACACCCACCAAGCAATCTTCCTCAAGCTCTGGGATCTTCCCAGATTTTTTCTGATCAGCGATGGCCAACCCACGTCTCTGCATTTTCTCCTCACCCATGGGCAAAAAGGAGAGAAAGACACAGCACCAATTCATGAAAAATCAGCTCTGAACTCCAGTAGCTAGCGATTCTGATTTAACTGGCCTAGAGATGAGGCTTCGACAGCTCCCAGGTGGCTGCCATCCATGTGGCCCGTGTCAAGAACTCCTGGGCTAAAGCAATGTAACCGGCTGGGTGTCCATCCAATTTCAACAGTGGAGAGCAGAAGGAGATTTAACACGACCACTTTTTCAGTAGGTAATCTTTCTACTGTCCCTGGCAAACAACAGTCACGTTTTGCTGTCTGGCCCAAGACAACTGGCACATCACAGAATCCAAGGTTTTCAGTTTGGCAGTCCCTCAAAAAGTTAAACACAGTTAGGTGACTCAGCAATTCCACTCATGGGTATGCACCCAGGATCAATGAAAACAGAGTCCACACAACTTACGAACGATGAATAAAATGTGCTGTGTCCATATGGTGGGACCTGATTTGGTCATAACAAGGAATGAAGAATGGACACATGCTAAAACATGGATGACCCTTGAGAACCATGCTAAGGGAAAGGTCGGACCCAAAAAGCCATCTATCTTACGATTCCACATATACAAAAGGTCAAGAAGAGGCAAATCGATAGCGATTGCCAGGAACTCAGGGGAGGGGAAAATGAGGAATGACTGCTAATGGGCATAGGGTTTATTTTCGGGTGTGATGAAATTACATGAATTAGTGTTGACCATCGCCCAACTCTGTGACTATACTAAAAATCACTAAAGTGGACACTCTAAGAGAGAGCCATATGGTTCGTAAATATCCCAGCAGAGCTCCTGCTTTCAAAAAACCATCCCAATAGCTTGAGAAGCGGTGGGTGTGTTTTTGCTGGGCCCCGGTGTGCCAGCACCACGTGCTCAGTGGGATGACAGGGAGGCAGCTTCAAGTCCAGCTGTACCCGGGGAAGCCTCCCAATCTAGGTTCAAGGCCCAACACGGGGCATTAAGCAGGAGACAGTATGTGAAAAAAACCAGTTTTACAAGCATGTTAATCAAGACCCCTTCCCAGGTCCCACCCCAGAAGATCCTGCTTCAGTAAATGGGGTGGGGAGGGGCCTCATGATAAATGTCAGTTTTTAGCAAGGGGAGAGTTCCCTGACCAGGAAAGTCTGGAAAACACTAAAAATGTAACAAAGTCACAAGCTTTACTGCAGAATCTCAGAAAGGGATCGACTCAGAAGTTGATTCTTCAGGAGAGGCCTCCGGGGCCCAGAACAGAAGCCTGGAGTCTGGCTCCAAATGCTCCTGGCACCTCCCCTCGGCACCCTAAGACTGCCTCTCTCCCTCTCTGCTCCCAGGAGCTTTGGCAAAGACAATGCAATCCTAGCGCCCAGCAGCATCGAGCTCCCATAGGCCTTGCTGGGCAGGCTGCACTTCTTTTGATTCCAGAAATGTTAGCCCAGCGCCCAGGCGATTGGCAGGGAGCTGGAACTCGAACCCAGGAATCCCAACGCCCACAGATTCTCACCTCCAGCTCCAACAAAGTTCTCTTTGTCGGGTCTGGGTGTCTCCCGGAGGGCATGTTTCCCTCCCAAGGCTGGGGAGAGGAGGCAAGGGTGGGTGTGGAATGGAATCCATGCCACCGACGTGCATTCTCCGGTTCCCAGGTTGCCCAATCACACCGCCCGCAGGGATGGATGGGCAGCCCTTTCCTGGACTTGGCACCGGGTGGCCAGGAGGGAGCTGGGCCCCGCCCACCGGGCCCCACCGATCCCTGAGTCCAAGGCTGGACCAACAGGCCGCCTGAGTCTGCACCCTGCCAGGGCAACGGGGCTCGAACGAACAACGGGGCCCTTGTTTAGACACGCTTTTTAGCCAGTGAGGTTACCCTCTAGAAATACTTCTAAATAAATACGCAGGCCGGCCCGTCCTGAGGTCTACACACAGCCGTGCTTTCGGCACAGTGCCAGCCTCGGTGGCCCTGCCAACCACCTCCGCCGTGCGGCTCGCTCCACCTTCACCATGAGTGTCCTCGGGAACCAGACGCAGAAGCCACGGCTCCCACGCGTGGGGCCAGGACGCGGGGAGCTGGAGTCCCGGTGATCACAGCAAGCCCTTCTCCCTCTAATAGGCACAGGGAAAGGGGAAGTTGGCTACGGCTGACTAGCCTGACCAAGGGGCCTTCGGCACCGAGGCCACCCACCCCATCTCTGCTCCAGATGTAAAGCAGCCCGGGCTGGGTGACGGAGACCACCCCAAAGAGAGCTCACAGTCCCCACACTCGTGGCTCAGCCTGAGTGCCCCCGGCCATGGGAGAGACTCACCCTGTGGTTCCTCTTACCCTGGGTGAGGAATGCCCCACTTTCTGAACCACTTACGAGCCTGAGTTACAGCCTCACACCGTTCACAGGGATGGGCACACCCCTCCCAAGATCCCTGTAGCACCCTACTTCCCATAGAGGGAAACTGAGTTCTCTTCTGGATGCTGAGATTAACCACATGGCCATAGCTCTGGGTTCTCCAACTGCATGTACAATCTCTACCCGGTAAGAAGGAATCCAGAACCTAAGGGTTCCTGAGGAAGGCCACAGAGCCCACCTTGATGGGAGAGTTTTAAGAAGGGAAAGGCAGCTTTGAGCTGTAAAAACACAGGATTCAGGCGTTGGACCAAAAGATGGTGAACTGTCTCAAACTTAAAGCCTGCCTGGTAACAGTTTTCCCCAGAGGGCTTCCATCAAACTAGGTTCCTTTCGGTGTTCGAAACTGCCCACTGAGATGAGTATGGAATATTATTCCCATTTTTAAGGTGAAAAAGAGACTTGGGAGACGTAAAGAAGTATAGTGAGCTGAAGAGTTCATTTTTAACATCCCTTTGGATCCTGAGATTCCGCATCTGTCCAAAAATTTAACGGATGGGGATGTACAGTGGGGAAAAGGTGGGAGGAAATGAATTTTACAAGCCTGAACTGCACTGACATTTGATGGATGTAATTAAAAGTTACCCTTCAAGCAAGAGGAAAAAAAAAAATAAATCCACATCTCAACCGAGTTACCCTGGGGATCTGCAGGACAACCACTAATAAAACACTCCAGTCCCCCCATCGCTATGTGTCTGATTCCAGGGAGAAATAACTACCCGTTAGCCATGTGCAGGAGTCTTGAGAGGCAGGCAATTGTCTTTACATTATTAACAGTAATAGAACACGCTACCAGGAATAATCATTTCTGCGTCATGCCAACCTCAACCTTCATTTCGCTGTATGAGCTGCTGGGCATCAAAGCCAACAAATTCGCAGAAATGCTCAGGAAAGGAAGGAGGGGGAAGAGAAGAAAGCTCAGCCTTCTGCCCACCACCATCCCCACCCCATCCATTAGAAAACATATTCCTAAATAAATAATGACGGACCCAATCTGCAAAATATTCCACAGGACCAGGTGAGCAGAAAACCCCAAAACATCACCTCCAAAAAAAAAAAAACTGGAGACCTCCATCTCCCAATTCATCCACCCCACCTTGGTTCACATTAAATGAAATGCTATCACGCTGCTGTGCTTTAAAACAGTGTCCGAGAAGGTAGAAAAGGTTACCCACAGCAAGCAAGGACTGCCATCCTCACCATAGCAACGCGCCTATTTATAATATGGTCTACCTGCATCAAAGGCTTGCACAAGACACTCAAGGCAAGTCTAGTGCTACATCCAAGCCCGAAGATGAAGCCGGAAACTCTCATGAGCTTGGCAATGAAACACTTCCAATTACATTACATGCCACGATTATTAGCATTGACTATCAATTTTTTCTCTCTTTCTACTTCAGTAAGAGTAAAGGGGAAAATGAATTAAAACAGTTTCGAGGACATACAGAAACCCAGCATGTGACTTTCTAAAAGTGCTGCGGCTATTTTTTTTTTTTTTTTTTTTTTAATGGTTAACCCCAGAGGCAGAGACAGGAAGGAGAGGTTGCGAAGGAGAGCCACACGTGAGGTTGCTGAGTCTTCCCTGGTGTCCTGCGGGTTCACGAGCAAGGCCTCAGCCACTCACACCAGGCAGAAATTCCAGAGCGGCCCAGATCCAGATATACGCTGGACCTGGACGGAAAGGAAGGAAAAAGAGGCTCTCCTTTTAGAGGGAGACACAGGTACCCACATCCAATCACTCACCTGCAAAAGGATTCTGATTTGCCCTCCAAGGCTATGTTGGAATTTTCACAGAGAAACCCAACTAGATTCCCAACAGCAAGCTCCTTGTTCCATGTCAATACAGTTAGGGGTAGAGCAGGGAAGGGCCCTAGCATCAGGCAAAACCCACATTCAAATCCGGGGGGCGGCCCCAGCCATGTACCCTTGGGCAAGTTCTCTAACATTCTTTAGTTTCCTCAGTTGTATAATGGGGATGATGCAGAAAGTTGCTGTGAGTAACAGGTTTACAAATCTATAGAATGTTCTAGAAACTGGCACATAGCAAGAGCCCAACAAGCAACCTCTAATCTGTTTTTTTCTTTTGCTACTAATATCAAGGTTCTTTCTGGAACAGTGAGGCTAAATAAACAAAGCGTTAATTCCCCACACATAATAGATCCACAAGAATACCTTAAAAATGAGGTATTCCCAATCTCGTTTCTCATGTCACCAGCCCCACTTCACCAGCCCCAATTCGTAGCTCGAAGAACTGAGGCTAGACTCACATCTGCACTGGCGCTAATGCTAAGGTTCAAAGCAGAGGGTGAGCAGCCAACAGGAATCATCAATGGAAGGTAGATGAAGAATGACCCACCATGTTTTCATTCAGTCAAATGGAAGAAAGACCAAAAAAAAAAGCATCCCTTTGACCAAGCTGAGTGGCACATAAGACAGAGGGATTCACAGCTCTGGACACCCTTGTCTGCGAAGAGTTTTCTCTTCCCAACAGACTGTACATTCCTACACGGCAGGGACTATGTCGTTGTACCTAACCATCCCCAGAACCACGGACACCTCACAGACCCCAAATAATATTTGATTCTGTGTGATGCATTTGGGGGGGAAATAGCTTCGGCTCCCTGGTTATCTCCTCTAAAGTGTTTTTTCATTAAAAACCAAAAGAGGGGGAGGGGGGCACCTGGGCGGCTCAGTTGGGTAAGCATCTGCCTTCAGCTCAGGTCATGATCCTGGGGTCCTGGGATCAAGCCCCGCATCGGGCTCCCAGCTCAGTGGGAAGTCTGCTTCTCCCTTTCCCATTCTCCCTGCTTGTGTCCCTCTCTGTCAAATAAATAAATAAAATCTTTAAAAAAAAAAAAAAAGAGGGGCTCCTGGGTGGCTCAGTGGGTTAAAGCCTCTGCCTTCAGCTCAGGTCATGATCTCAGGGTCCTGGGATGGAGCCCCACATCGGGCTCTCTGTTCAACAGGGAGACTGCTTCCTGCCCCCCGCCCCGTCTCTCTGCCTGCCTCTCTGCCTACTTGTGACAGACAGAGATCTGTCTGTCAAATAAATAAATAAAATCTTAAAAAAAAAAGATATAGTAACATTTCATGTTATTATTACAACAGTCCTTCAGAGATGTTTTTCTTCTGTCTGTTTTACAGACAAGCAAACAGAGGATTAGGGAAGCACTTGCTCAAGCTCATGCAGAGTCACCAAGTAGCAAAGCCAGGATCCAAAGGTGGGTCTGCCTGACTCTAGATTCAAGCTCTATACCACTTCCTTATTCTTGATATTTCTCTTGATAGATCATGTACATTCAGCAGAGTTCTTAGCTACAAGTAGATGCTCAATTAAGTATTTTTAAATAGAAACCCAGAAGAAATGGACAACTCAGGTTGTAGCCTCCAGTGCTCACAAAACTCTAGATCGGGCATAGCTGACAACTCTGAGTAATTCCTTGCGTATAGACATTAAAAAAAAAAAAAAAGAATTCAGCGCAGGTTTTTGCCCACCCATCTCTGCAAGAAAAAAGCCCAGGAGCAAAACTGGTGATGCGAAGTGGGCGAGACCTGAAATGTGGAGGTCCAGGTATTAAACTAGGCCGCACTAGGAATTTCCAAACCAGGGATCCAGCATCACCAGAGAAAAGGGAGCAGCAGGTCCCTGTGGCACCCATCTGGGCGGAGTTCTCAACCATGACAGCTTCTCAGCATCTTCCCAGGGAGGAGTGGAGGCCTCAAGAAAGGGAGGTACGAAGAAAATGCCCTAATACATCCTCTTAGCCACAGCCTGAGCATTTCTCCACCAGAGAGAAACAGCAAGTGCAACAACAGTGACTTCTAAGTGTGGAGGCCGATTATAGCTTTACTTTCAAAAGAGCTTTGATTGATCTTTTTTGATAGACCTGAAATAAATTAAACTAGATTGACTCACTTGAGAATGGACTCTAATCCCTTAGTCAGATCCCGGAGAACTCAAACCAAACCAGCTGTTAATTTAGGCTTTATAAGATAAAGCATGAGAAATCCAAGTTGATGTACCCCAGAGCAAAGCTTACATCATCTCTGTAAGCAATCAACTTACCGCTTCTTTTAGGAACTAATCAGTTCTTGGGTAAGTGGGTGCCAAGTCTGCACTCTCAGAGCGAAACTAGCTCAAAGAAAGGAAGAAAGGCGAAAGAGGAAGAGAGAACCCGAGAAACTGACGGACTCACTCTCCCAGCAAGCTCAGAAGCAGCCCAAGACGTTGTCATTTTGCTTTCTGCAAGTCATCAGTCTTGTGCTACAAAGCTACATGGGTTGACCAGAGCCTAACCACCAAGTGAGAGGAAGCACTGGCACTCTTAATATTTCTTTTTAAAAGGTGGGCAGCAGAATCACACAGAAAATATTGCCCACTAGTTTTTTTTATTCCCTCATCTTTGAAGATCACACCGTCCCCTTTATCTCTGCTTCTGGGTGCCTTTGATTTGAATATAGGAAACCCAAGGCTTTCAAGTGGCAGCTGCCCGTGGCACTAATAGAGTTAACAAGCACTGCATACCCACGCGTGTGCACACACACGTGCACATGCGCACACACACACACTACAGGCTCCTTCCCAAGCTGAGCTCTGATCACTCACAGGCAGCCCTCCCAACTTCCACTAGCATTTTTTGGAAAGGGATGCATGTCTTCATCCCAAATGAAGGTGGGCATTCCCCTCCAGGGAACCCCACCAACTGCCGCACCCCTGGAGGCTCCAACGCGGGCTTTCCCTTTTGGGGGAAAAAAATACAAGGCTGCCAGCTTCTTGCTGCTAAACAATGTTTCATAGATCACTCTGTTTACCGAACATAAGGGGATCAAGAATTGAAATCCAATTTAAGGAATTATGGTGCCTTCAGACTGTTTTTCCTCAACGATGAAAAAAGACAGGCATGTTGTTTCTGGAAGGAGGCCAGAAGAAACTGATCCTTGTAGTAATACCAGAAAAAAAAGAAATCAATGTATGTGTTTATATATGTGTTGGGGGGAGGGGATAGCTAAAAATAGGAGTTAAAATCCGAGTAGCAAGGAATTTGTTTCCTTCCATGAAAGGGTGCTGAAGTTCATTTCAGTCTTATTTTGGTATCTATCAGATGAGTAGAATACAGTTCATCTTTAATTGTTTCTAAGAAGAAGAAATTTAACCAGAGATGTTAAAACCAAAACGAACCACTACGTCTGTCCACTTGGCCTTCACTAGTAGCAAAATGGGCTAAGTACGCAGCAGCAGTTTCAACTTGCTGGGATTACGGATGTCATTCCCCTTTCTCTAGAAGGAACCACTGCTATTCTGTACTCCCCACTCACCACTATGCTGGGGCTCTTCTGTAGGTTATCCCCATTAATCCTCCAAGACTGGTTTTATGCCCATTTTACAGATAAAACTGAGATTCAGGGAGGTTAAGTAAGTGGCCAAGGTCCCACATGCAATAAATGGGCGTGACTTGAGAGCCAGGGTACATCTAACATCAGTGCCAGGACTCCGATCCATCACCCCAGAAGGCCTCCTTGTCCCGGTAAAAACATCTAACTCCAATAAAACAGCACTCTTGTGGCTGCTAATGGGTCCCACCGCTGCGTACAGCCTGTGGAGGCATTTCACAGATGGGCAAACTGAGACCCAGAGAGTACATTATCTACAAGCAGGTAATTTAGTTGCGGACCTAGCAGTGTTCCAATTTTCCCGGGCCCCTAACTGTCATTATTAAGCTTCATCCTCAACCTTAATTAATTCTTCCTCACCGTCATATCCAAGACAAAGTCCTCCCCAGAGAAAAATGGTCTCCTCTCGCTGAAGCTACAGGGTAGGGGTAAATAGTTTTGTTGGTGGGGGGAGAGAGGACTAAAAGGGGTAGGAAACTGTTAGATAAAATAAATTAAGATATTTCTAACAGATGTGGAATAAGTCATCATTTGGAGGAACTAACCGATTTAAAAGGCGCGGCACCACTCTTGCCAAAAGTCCTGCCATCCACAAGGATGCCCGCAACAAACCACCCCAGAGGGGAGAGAAAATGTAAACGCCCGCCACAGCCTATGGCCACTGAACGGGCCACAAAGGTCTGGCCCCAGCCAACAAAAATACCAAAACTTTCTGATTAACAAAGAAGGCTAAAATACAAGTCCTTTTTTTTTTTTTAAGAGGAGGGGAGGAGTGTAATCAGGCCAGCCCATTGTTTTACCCCTCCCAAAGCCAAAGGGGAGTGAGGGTAGAAAAGTCCATTGATGAAGACTGTGCTCTGACTCCTCATACATCATCCTCCATCTCTTTGCATGTTGCCCTCTGAGAAGCTCAAGAAAGCTGGCAATAAGCAGGGACCAGCTCCACGCACTGTGCTTTCCCTTAGCCTCCTACAGATGACAGAGGTCCGGGCTGCACCTCCTGGAACCAAGAGGTGTTAAAGATACTACGGCTGCCATCAAGTCAAGTGGGAAAATCAGTGTCATTTACTTCACCACCACTGAGAATACATCTTTGAGCTCCAGCTCCTTACTGCATCGCTGTTCTCCAACTTTCAGTGCGAACTGGCCTGAGCTGCCATCCACTCACTGATTTCTTGCCCGGGGGGAGCACCCCCCCCACACCCCCGAGGTAAGGCCCAGCGAGCCAACCGCACGGTGGACAGACACAGGCACGGCCCCTTCTCCCACGAGTGCCGCTTTCCTCTGGCAGTGAGCTTCCAATCACAGGTTCCCAAGGTCTCTCGGCCCTAGGAACCCACTAGCTGCTTGTCTTTGAGGCAAATTGCAGGAGGAGGGGCTGTTCCACGCTTATTACCAATGCAGACAAACAAAAGCCCGGGCCACAGCAGCCCAAGGAAACTCCCTCATAGAGAAAGAAGTAAGTGTTATTAGGTCTGCAAGCCAGGGGCCAGCCCTCTGCCTTTCAAACACCAAAGAGGACGCCTTTTAAATCTATTTTTTTTAATGAAGTTCTAAGCAATAGAAATGAGACCAAAGGAGAGAGCAGACACTACAACTCAAAGGCCACAAATTCCTGTCTTGCTGTCACTAATTTCATGCCCATCAGAAGCCAAGTCCAGTCTCCCCTATAGGTTTTTGTCTGTCCTCCCCAGGGAGATAAATTATGTCACAACAAACTCTTTACCCCAACACTCCTCAAAAGGTACCCTGGCCTCCTCATTCTCGGCCCACTCCCTCACAGGAGAAACCAATTATTGGGCGGGAGGGGGGGGGTTCAGGGGGGATGGGAAAGAAAACCAAGAAAAGAAAGGCCACTTGCCAACTGGGCAAGAGTGGAGGATGACCAACTGTCCCCATCTACGTGGGACTGCTGGGGTTCCTGGGACATCCTCTTGGTCACAGGAATACCTCGACACCTTCCCCCCCAACCAGGTGCTAGGCTAACCTTCCTCTCAGTAACCTCACAATAACCTGCCCAGCAGGCAAGTCCTATTATTAAAGCCCATTTTTCACAGATGAGGAAACGGAGGCACAGAGCAATTAAGTAATCTGCCTAGTTTAAACTTTTCAGCTTTATGTAAAAAAAAAAAGTAATAAATTAAAAAGGTGATGGAAATCAAATACTGGAAAAAAGAAAAGTTCATACTTTATGGGGAAATTCTGACCTGGAAAGTCGTTAATGAGCAAAAAAATCTTTCCTGCCAAAGGAGATGAGAGGAGAGCAGGGGAATCGGGGGAAATACACAGAACAGGAAGATCAATCACAAGTTGGTCTAGATGTTTCCAAAATAGTCCTTGGAGGCATTATGTAAGTAACACAGAAAGAGAGAGAAGAAACCCCAGGTGGGGAAGCGTGTGACAGCTGAGCATCCAGGACAAGAACAATGACAATGGCTCTGCGGCGACTCGCCAGGGATCGGACCACAAGAGATCTACAGCCTCCATGCTCCTTGGGAATGCCAGCCCGGGGCTCCCTCTCCTTGCACTTGCCACGGGCCTGGAGCCCAGGCCACTCGGCCTCCCAAGCAGCTAAACTCGTGAGCTGTGATGGCAAATGCAAACCACAAGCCATGAACCAAAGCAGAAGTCAGACCCAAAGATAAAAATCCACTCACACGGAAAAAGAAATGATAACAGAACCATGGCGGCTGAAATCAAAACCATATCTGCTTTGCATGAGGTGTGTGGTTTGTGTGCACACTTTCTCCACGTCGGTGCATCGGGTCCTGGCCACACGTAAGTCCCGGTGGGGCTCCTTTCTCGACCGTGCAAACCAGGGGCCTGCGGACGACCGGCCGGGCCAAAAACCCCAGGAAGGGCGGAAGACGGAAACCCCAAACACACCTCAACTCATTACTATTAAATAACAGTCTTGGGTGGCAGGGGACACCCACCCCAAGCTACAAAAACAACTCTCTGGGTGCTTCTTCCTCAACTCTCCTAAAATGACAAAATCAGGTCAGGAATAGCAGGTTTGCCGAGGAATGACAAGTTTATTAACATTTATTTTCTGGCGGAGATAAACTGCCAAATATAAACCAACTTGCTACCTAGGCAAAAGCGAGCTTTGGTTTTGTTTTGTTTTGTTTTGTTTTGTGGGGGGGTGAGGGGGCAATCCTCTCCCAAGGAAAGAGGGCTACCATATTACTGAAGCCTTTTCCTCCCTAGAGATTTCAAGCCCTGCGTGTCAATTCTTTGGAAACAAATCGCTTCACAAAGCAGGTCTTCCTTCTACGGGGAGACGTTGGTCATCTGCTTCCACTCACCATTATGAAAATGTGACAACAGTGACAAGTTTTTTTAAAAACACAAGACAAAATAGGGTGCATAGAGCACACTGGGAGTTTGGAAAACACATCCTTTATGGAGCAGCATTTCCAAATCTTCCTCTGGATTCTCTTTCAAGAAAAATGTCTGCATACCCCAGGTCGATGAGTTCTTTTAGAATTAACAGGGTAACTCTTGGCTTCTTTGGCAATGATTAAGAAATAAAAGCAGCTGGATTATGGAAGAAAAACTAAGCAACTGAAGACTAGAAGGAGGGAAGAGGGGAGGTTTGGTTTTGATTTTAAGGATAAGAATTAAGTTCAGAGCTTTGCGAGTCCTGAAACAATTCTGAATTGAGTCTTATAGATTCCATACGTCAATAAGCCCTTATCTAGAACTTGATACCATAGGGAAGCTAATTTTTTTTAATTCTACAGAAAATAATTTATTTTAAGCTAAAGAGTTGATACTATCTCACTATTTCATTAGGTCTTTTGCTATATGTTTACTACCTCTTAGGATCTAATTCAAAAGGACAAAAATTCCTCTTTGCACACATTCCTTGCAAGATTTCAGCTCTGCTAGAATACCAGAAGGTAGTAAGTTAATCAAGAAAGCAACCCTCCGGGGCTCTGAACAGATCTATCCCTAACACATACAGGTCATTCTACCCACAAAGTGGATTGCTTTCTTTTCCTTTAGAGTCTGTTCTCCAGAAACCCCCATAATCACTGTCTGCTCAATTCACATTGTCTATACCACAAGCTCAGGAGTATAAATCTGATGATAACTGCTTTTGAGCCTAACCAGACAGAGCCCCCATAAAACCCATGGGCCACAAGAGATGCTCCTTCTTCCAAAGCAAAGATCTTCAGGTTCAATATTTCTTCTGGGGTCCAGTTTAATCACGTTACTTCCTTGTTCTGAACTGGAAGCCGACCATCAGGCAGGTCAAATTTAGGGTTAAGTGTGCCAGTGGTTTTTCTGGCAAGGGTAGATTAAGTTATCCCGAAGTGTTTTTTACCTAGATTCTGACCAGTAAACTAGGTTGGGATATTCAGATTCTCAGCATTCAGTGTTGAATCATTACTGGAAAGTCTTAATTTTTTTTTTTTAATTATCATCCCTTTATTGGTTTTTCAATGGAGTTGAAAGCTGGAGAAAGCCAGAAAGGAAAATCCTAACAAATCTGTCTCTAGGAGAAAAGAATTGGCCCGAAGTCGACACTAAATGTGCACCACAAACCCATACAATGAACTGTACCCCAATTACAGAGAAAAACTCACGGCTGTAACCTTCATTCACACCCAGCATTCCCGATGGCTAGATTTATGGGCACTGGGGGCAAAAGTGCATAACCATGAATTTCTTGGCAGTCCACTGCTAAGTTCCTCATGCACTCTAGTCTTTAGATTCTCCTTGCAACAAGCCAAGTCTCGAAGTCCAGTCCATTCCACAGAAGAAAGAAAATGCCCAAGCCAAAAGGAAAAAAAAGAGACAACAGCTCATTAGGGGGCTTT
>RCUC01172093.1:0-13911 GCA_003697995.1 Taxidea taxus jeffersonii
ACAACTTTGTATTTTTCAAGAATGCTTATATTAAACACAGAATGTGTGGCAATGGGGAAAGTCTATGAGCACAGGAATGGAAAGTGAACAGGAAAAATGGGGGAAAAAAGAACAACATAAAAAAGGGATTTTGCTTTGACTGATGAAGACAGATCCAAGTTAAAAAAATATATTAATGGAATAAATTATCTGATTTTATGTATTATTTCTTCAAAAGATGTTTTACAGAGTCATAGATTTATTTATAAAATTCTGTAGTATACGAATAATAGAATCAAAACATAGAAGTACTAATTCACATAGAAAAGAGTGAATCCACAAACTCTTTACCTAGAGAGTTTATGTAGGTGGAAATTTTGAGTAGATATGAAGTATACTCAGTAAATTGATGGCTGATAAATTCACAATTGATAAGGAAAGGAAGGATGCTTAGCATGTCTCAAAGCTCTTAGAGTGACACAGAGGACAACAGGATCCTCCCAAACATATCTCTTGAGTACTACAGCACAGACAGAATACTCCCTTGAATGTTAGCTCTGTGAGTATTTGTTTTTACTTAACAATTTTTTTTAACTTTAAGGTTTTTCTTTAGAATCTCAGTCATTCACTATGTAAATTATTGTGGGAATATTCTAGTTTTTTGCCAGGGATATTCTGAAAATGTCTCTCTCTTTTTTTTTAAGATTTTTATTTATTCATTTGACACACAGAGAGAGATCACAAGTAGGCAGAGAGGCAGGCAAAGAGAGAGGAGGAAGCAGGCTCCCTGCTGAGCAGAGAGCCCGATGTGGGGCTCGATCCCAGGACCCTGAGATCACAACCTAAGACGAAGGCAGAGGCTTAACACACTGAGCCACCCAGGCGCCCCAATGTCTCCTCTTTTAAAACATAACATTAGTTGTGAAAAGTACTTTGGAAACATGAATTGAACTCAGGATGTTAAATTATTGAAATAACTTAAAAATTGTTTTAAAAGACCAAATAACTTTTACTTATTTGTAAAATCTCTGGTAATTGGAAGGAGCATGATTTCTGTTGTTGTTCTATATTACAGTGTTTTTATTATTTTTCCAACAGGGTCCTATCGCCAGCAATAAAAATTAATTCTGAATGATTTCGGTGAAAAGGGAATTTTTTGAAAGGGTATTGAATAGATTATAGAATCATCTGGAACACTGGAGAAAAGGCTAGAAAAATGGCCAGGAGAAAGCAGAGCACACAGCTCTGAAGTGATCCTTAAGCAGTAGAACTCATCTGATGAGAACTCTGTTCCCGCCATCACCAAACACCAGATGAATGGTTTGCACCTGATTTCCTCTGGCGGTGTCATAGCCCACTGCTGACAGTGGCTACAGGATGCCCCTCCTACTGCAGGAGCTATGAGCCTACCCTCCAAGCTGCTGCCTCTGCTGCTGCCAGAATGAATTCCCACAGCCCGCTTCTCTTCTCAACAGCTCCCAAATCAATCTCCAGCTGGATGCAGATGGACTGAACCTCTTCACATGTCCTCTCCTCCAAGCACCAGAGCCTCTGAAGGCCAGGAGCCAGCTTTGGGGCTCTGCAGCAGAGGGCAGACATTTCACAGACTTAGGAGAAGAGTTCAGATGCCAGGAAGCTTAAAAAAAATGCAAATTACTTTAGTACAAATCCTAGGATTTGTAAACTATAACATGATTTGCATTCTTTCCTTACTATCTTTTGCTTTAAAGTGTAAAGCACATTTAAATGGCTATGCACTGAGTACATATGAACATGCTTCCACTTAATCCATATATTATGAATGTTCTCACTGTTTTTTGCCTCTCAGGTCAAAGTATTTTAACTTTCTGTTTTGCACAGAGTTAGATATCATATTCATGTTTTCTTGCAGCAACAAGTTTTAGTTTGTTTTAGAAAATTAACTTTATCAAGATGTTATTAATAGACAATAAATGGCACAAATCTTAAGGGTTTGGTTTGAGGAGTTTCGGCTTACAGACATCCTTCTAACCACCACCCAAAAGTAGATATGAAATATTTTCATCACATCAGAAAGTGCCCTTGTGTCTCCTTCCACTCAAACTTTCAACCCAGGAAACGACCATTTTCTGATTTCTAGCTGCATGAATTCGTTTTGATTTTTTCCGCCTTATATAAATGAGATCATACATTATATATCCTTTTGTATCCGTTTCTTGTTCATCACACTATTTTTGAGGTCCATCAATGAAGTTTTGTGTGTCTATTCGTTGCTGTGTAATATTCCATGTATGGATATACCACAATTTGTTCATCTTTCACTGATGGACAATTGAGTTCCAAGTTTTGAGCTCCTTTGAATAAGAGAGCTATAAACATTCAAGTATATGTCTTTTGGGGGGGGGTTACCTATTCATTTGTCAGAGAGAGAGAAAGAGGCAGTGAGCACAATCAGGGTGAGCAGCAGACAGAGGGAGAAGCAGGCTCCCCTCTGGGCAGGGAGCCTGAAGTGGGACTCAATCCCAGGACTCTGAGATCACAACCTGAGCCGAAGGCAGCTGCTTACCTGCCTGAGCCACCCAGGCGTCCCAAGTATAAGTCTTTCTGTAAAGGTATGGCTTTACTTCTCTTAAATAGAAACCTAGGAATGGGTTTATAGAATTGATGAGTGTTTGAAAGATACTGCCCAATGTGTTGTTTTTTTAATCATTGTAATAGTTTATATTTCTACTGGTAGCCCATGAGAGTTCCCAGTGGCTCTGTAGCCTTACCATTTGCTATTTTCAGTCTCTGATTTTAGGCATTCCAGTGAGTGTAGGATGGTATCTTATGGTGGTTTTTGTTCTTCTTTCTTTGATGAGAAATGAACATCTTTTCATGTCCCTATTGGACAGTCATATGTCTTTTTTGTAAAGCGCTTTAAGTTTCTGTGCATTTTATTGGGTAGATTTCTCTATTGCTGATTTGTAGAAGATCTTTATATATTATGAATACAAGCCCTTTGTTAAACATATGTAACTACTTTCTTCCAGTCTGAAGTATGACTATTTTCTTAATGATGTATTTAAATGTGTAGAACTTCTCATTTTTAATGAAGTGTAATTTGTCACATTTTATTTTATGTTTAGTGATTTTTTACATACTGAGAAATCTTTGCCTGCTCCAAGGATGTGAAGCTATATTTCTATATGTCTTCTAAATGCTCTTCTAGATTTTATTTTGGGTGAATCTTGAAATAATTCTTATCTTACAGTAGTGTTTGAAGTGACATGGAGGTTGAGACTTATTTAATTTTCCGTAAAGATATCTAGTTGTTCTGATAACATTTGTGATCTTTCTTTCCCAAAAGAACTGCACTGGTGTCCTTGTTGAAAATGAATGTATGCCGTGTATGTGTCTCTTTCTAGACTCTATTTTATTGGTCTACATGCCTTTCTTGGCCATACAACACTGTGTTGATTATTATAATTTTGTAGCACATTTTGAAATCCTCTGGAATAAGTTGCTCAACTTTATTATTTTTTTCAAGAGTGTTTTGACTATTCTAGTTTCTTTGCATTTGATCTTGTATCCTGTATTTGCATTTGCATTACCTTGTATCCTACATACTTGCTGGATTTGTTTATTAGTTCTATTTTGAAAGATTAAACGGCCAATACTATGTTAGGGATTTTGTTTCTGTGTTCAGGAAAGATATTGGTTTGGAATTTTCTCGTAATGGCTTTGTCAGGTTTTGTTATCTGAGCATTATTTCATGCTAGTCTCATGAAACTGGGAAGTTATTTTCTCCTCCTTTATTTTCTGAAAGACATAAGGACTAATCCCAGATCATCCATTGCATTTAGTTCTCATATTTCTTTAGTCTCCTTTAGACTAGAGCATCTCCATGATCTTTCCCTGACTTTCATATAGTTCACAGTTTTAGAGTATAAAGAATCTCAATCAACATAAGGCCTTGTGGTATTTCCAAATGGCCAGACTCAGGCCATTCATTCTTATCAGGAAGAGCACAGAGATGATGTTGTCCTTATAGTATCACATCAAGAATCTTTCCGTGTAGATCCTTCCTACCACTGGAGATTTTAACCTTGATAACCCATTCGAGTTGGCAACTTCCAGACCCCTAAGCCATAAGGTCATGATTTTCCCCTTTGTGGGTGGGCTTTGTTAAGAGAAACTCCAAGACTATGCAAAGGTATAATTCTTCATGAAGCTACTACCAACTGGCTTTAGCATCCACTGATGACTCCACTGTGACAAGTGTCATCATTCCTTCTCCACACATTGGTTGGCATTATACTAAAAGGAAAAGCCTTCCTTTTTAATCCATTCTTCCCTTCTGGCCTGATGGATTTTTGCTTTATTCAATGGATTGTAATCTGATGACTAACATTATTTATTCTGATGCTCTGATTGCCCCAAATTTGGCTATTGAAGCCTCTTCAAGCTAACTCCTATGATGTCGTTTTAGCATGTTCCTGTCATTGTTTGAGAATTTCTGTGCTGTCTGACTCATTTTGTATTTTCTCTGTCCCAGCCTTGGAATTGACCATTTCTCCATGGAACTTGGTTCCTTTTTTGTTGAGCCATGTAGAAATCAGTATCTGGGTGCTCAGTGTGTTCATTACTGGTAAGGTATTATTACTTCTTGCTCTCTTGGCAGACAGAAGTATGTTTACATATCTATGTTATTTAATTATATATCTGTACATACTTCTTTATTTACTACCATATATCTCTCTATCTCTCAGTTGCAGTCCAATACCTTAGCCTTCCCCATTTCCATTTTTGTAAATCCCTTCTATGACCATGAGAAACCTGGCTCCCATTATCTTCAATATATTTACTTAATAGCTCAATCTCCCTGCAGGTGGGCAGCCTTCTGACTATGCCATGACCCTTCGTGGCTGCCATTCCCACCATAATCTCCTCAGCCCCTAGCAATGCCATTTCCTCCTTGTCCTTCTAACTTCCTCAGCCCCCAGCCACCTCCACAAGAAGGGAAAGGAAAAAGAGAGGAGGAAAATGAGAAGAAATTATCTCTCATTTTTTAAATAAACACTTCTCAAAACAGAAAAAATATATATATATATATTTTTTTTTTTGAGGCCAAACTAGACCACTTGCATTTTTTATCAGATTTTATTGTTTCACTATAATTGAGAATAGAAGGGACATAGTGAATACATTTTTATAAAAACACAGTTTGGGGGCGCCTGGGTGGCTCAGTGGGTTAAGCCTCTGCCTTCAGCTCGGGCCATGATCCCAGGGTCCTGGGATCAAGCCCCGCATCAGGCTTTCTGCTCAGCAGGGAGCCTGCTTCCCCCCCTCTCTCTGCCTGCCTCTCTGCCTACTTGTGTTCTCTGCCAAATAAATAAATAAAATCTTTTTAAAAACAAACAAACAGACACACTTTGACAGCTTTGTAAAGAGTCTGTGTATAAAAAATTGGGAAAACCTTTACAACGTGTGTATCCGTTTCCTATTGCTGCTGTAACAAATTACCAGACACTTAGTGGTTTAAAACAACACAGATTTATTACCTTATAGTTCAAGAGATCAGAAATCTGAAATGGGTCTCACCGGGCCAAAAACAAGCTGCTGCTTGGACTGTGTTTCTTCTGGAAGCTCTGGGAAAGAATCTATTTCCTTGCCTTTTCCAGCCTCTAGAGGCCACCCACATTCTTTGTTTCTGGCTCATCAAAGGCAACAATGTAGCATCTTTAAATCTCTCTCAGACTCTGTTCTGCCTTTGTCACTCTCTTCCACTTCTAGGACCCCTTGTGATTACATTATGGGTTCACTGGATAATCCAGGATAATCTCCCTGTTTTAAGGTCAGTTGATTAGCAAATTTAGTTCCACCAATAACTTTAATTCCTTTTTTGACATATAACACAACATATTCAGAGGTTCGAGGATACTAGGAGGTGAAGATTTGGGGGAGGCTATTATTCTTTCTACCACAGTGTAAGATGGACAAAAGGTTGACATCTTTATATAAGTAAATCTTGGAAATCAATAAGAATAATAACATTCCATCAGAAAAAATATCAAAAAAAATTCACAAATAATTAATAAGGGGAAAAGTAGAAATGACTCAAAACTCAAAACAAAACTTATGCTTGATTACACCAGTTATTAAAGAAATTCACATTAGAGGAAATATCGAAGACAAGTTTTCACTAATCAAATTGGCAGAGATTTTGTTTTTTGTTTTTTTCATAATAATGGTCAGTATGGTGAGGAGAGAGAGAGAGAACGGCACTCATGCATTCCTGGTGAGCATTCAAACTGGCAAAACCTTCCGGATGGCAGTTCAGCAATATATATAAATGACCTTAAAATTATGCAAACCATTTGACTCAACAATTTTATTTCTAGAAATTTGTCCTAGGATAACTATAAAGGTATTTGTAATATGGTTTAGTGTAAGAATATTCATCAGTTTTGTTTAACGAAAGATTGGAAAAATATAAATGCTTACTGGAAGGAGGTTGCTTGAATGAATTTGGATATATTCTATATTATAAAATAGTCTATTTGTGTAAAAGTTTTATAAATAATATAGATGGTAAAAAAAATGAAAAATATTCATGTCTTTAAAATTATGGCTAGAATCTTCTCAAATCCAATCCCCTTTCAATAAAACACCCAATTTTCAAAATTTTGTGTTCATTTTCCCTTGTCTTTTATTATAATTTTATTACACATGTATAGATTCATATACAGACAGTAAATATTACTGCTTTAGAAGCACATTTATTGAGATGAGAAGAAACCCAGGGTATACTGAAAAAAATCAGGTTGAAAAACAGCATAATCAGGATTATCTAAGGTTTTTTTGTGAAAAAAAGATATATTAAATCTGGAAGGATATATAGCAATGTAACATGGTTAATTCTGGGTGATAGGCAGTATCTGATAATCTGGATGTTTTCTTTTTACTAATTTTTCAAAGCTTAGTTAATAGAGTAAAGATACTTCATCATTGAAAGCTATAGTTAGAAGAGCTTATTTAAAAGGTAGTAGGTGGGGCACCTGGGTGGCTCAGTGGGTTAAAGCCTCTGCCTTTGGCTCAGGTCCTGATCCTAAGGTCCTGGGATCAAGCCCCGCATCGGCAGGGAGCCTGCTTCCCTTCCTCTCTCTCTGCCTGCCTCTCTGCATACTTGTGATCTCTGTCTGTCAAATAAATAAATAAAATCTTAAAAAAAAATAAATAAAAGGTAGTAGCATTCTTAATATTTTGTTCATCTACCGTTCAACCTCTAAATTATGAAAGTAAAACAACTTCTAGCTGTACTATTAAAAAGTAGAAGGAGATGACAAAATCAAATTTTTATTTAGTACTCAATTATACATGTGTTTGGTTTTAGGGATACATCAAGGTGAAAAATATTTTTTAAGACCTTTATTTCACATGTATTACTGTGGAAAGGTCTTGTTACCCGTCCAAGTGACCCAGTCACAGGAGTATCTGCCTGAGATGTGACATGCCTGAAGCCAAGAGAATACAAGGAGAAATCACCATGGGGACTTCAGGGAAACTTTAGTGGAAGACATGACTGTGAGCTGTACTTGGAAGTACAGACATGGCCAGACTAACTTCCTTTCAGCTTCCTACCAGTAATCTGGAGTTTATTCTTTGGATGGGATAAAAGAGGGTGATCTTTTTCACCTTCTCTTGAGAGCAGGGAGTGGGCCACGGTGAACGAAGAAGCAGAGAAAACAGAAATGCCCTCTGTCCTGGCCTATCTCCACCAGACCTCCAACTCCAGACTCACCCCCTAGATGCCCTAACCTTGGCAGTCCCACTTTCCCAGTCTATTTCCCTCTGCTCCCGTATCAATGCCTTATGTAGACTCCCAGGGAAATGGAAGCCGTGCTTGGATGGAGAGCCCTTTGTCAGCATATTTTCTGCCAGGAGATGTCTTCTATCAGTGGCAATATTGATTTTTTTTTTCTTACACAGATGGACCTGTGATTGTTACTGTTTTAACACTAAATGATATATGTTAGAAAGAATAGCAAAAGTCCAGATTAATGCAAAAGTCAGTGGTTAACACAAAAGCTGGGATTCTGGTTACCTTGGAATGTGGAAGGGCAGGGATGTGGTTGGGAAGGGACCTGCAAGGAATGTCTAAGGCACATTCCATTTCTTAAGGTGGGTGCACAGGTGTTCATCTTACTATTATTATTCTTGAAAATGAAGATTTATATTTTATATGGTCTTAGGTGTACATGAAGCTCTTCATAATTAAAAGAAAATAGGTTAGGTGAAAAAAGCAGGAGCTTGAAGAGGGTGAGTGGGGGAAGGGAGAGTGTGGAAGGAGGCATACCCATCACTCACCAGGATGGTTTGCTTTGCTAACTATTATTTGATCCTTATTCTCTCTAAAATGGCCTCGTCTCTAATTTATCACCAAGCATGAATTATAAATATTTGTTTATCTGTAGAAGAGCTTTTGCTAAGGAAAATGCTTTATGAATTAGCCGTGGAACTTAGAATACTTTAGAAGAGCTCCCGGAATCCGACGGCTGAAAAGCCAAAGCAATGAGCATTGAACAAATGCAGCCTAAAAGGATTTGCATCATGTAGCCAGCAGAGAGCAAGTGCATTTACTGGGGTTATAAGGGAGTCACGGGAATTGTGTGTTTAGATAGCGTTCAAAGCGAGCTCTCACCGGGTCAGGGAAGAAAGGTTCTCTTGCAGGGGCGGGATGGCTGGAGCCCGCTGATAGAAGTAGGAGAGTTTGAACTGGAGGGAAGAAAATGTTTCAGGCTTTGAATTATTTGTGGTCCTGTTGCTCTTTGGACTCACACCGAGCGGGAGCCGCCAGCCTGGTGATCACCCGGGCCTGCCGCGGACTGTCCAGGAATGCTCCGCGGCGGCCGCCACCTCTTCTTTAGCAGCCCTTTTCCCAAACCACAAAATCCAAATGAATGTGTTTTTCTTCTAAACGGGCATGGCTTTGAATATGAAACCAAAATTTCTGGTTTGAGAAGAGTCAACATTTTGGTGGCATTTACATTTCTGGTCTTTATTTTCCAAGCCTCGTAGCAAAGATAAACTGTCTTCCCCCATCTGTGCTAAACATCTTTTTATAGTTCACTGCAAAGTGGACACCATAGTGCTCATCGTGGTCGCCACTGGTTCGCGTCTGCTCGTTACTTATTTTTAGATCCGTTTGTCTCAACAATAGAAGCCTGCCTGCCCCTCGGCATTGCTATTCTCTTTGTGATAGGAGAAGAGAAAAAGTTAGGGAAGGCCTTATGAGTCAGGGTCCAGGAAAAATGACTTCAGCCTCGTCTCCCCAGCTCTGTTTCTGCTTCCGCCTCCATGCTCTTGTCCTTTTTCATTGTCTTTCCTCTCCCCCACCCCCATCCTGCCACGTCCCAATCTCCTCTTGTTCTTCCTCCCTCCCTCTAGCCAAAGGTTCCACATTTGGAAAGGCTCTAAGAAGTTCCTCACTCCCACCCTGTTACTTATTACAGAACAATTTTGCCTGCACCATCCACAGGATGAAGGACGTAATTAGAAAGAGAAGTTTAAACCATTGTTTAAAATTGGCTGCAATAAAGGAGTCATTCGTGGTTTTTTTTTTTTTTTAAGATTTTATTTATTTATTTTATCAGAAAGAGAGAGAAAGAAAGAAAGCACAAGCAAGGGGAACAGCAGAGGGAGAGGGAGAAGCTCAGCTCCTGCTGAGCAAGAAGCCCAATGTGGGACTTAATCCCAGGACCTTGAGATCATGACCTGAGCCAAAGACAGACACTTAATTGACTGAGCCACCCAGGTGTTGCTCAACTTATTGATTTTTTAAAAAAGATTTTATTTATTTACTTGACAGACAGAGATCACAAGTAGGCAGAGAGGCAGAGAGAGAGAGAGAGAGGAGGAAGCAGGCTGTCCGCAGAGCAGAGAGCCCGATGCGGGGCTCGATCCCAGGACCCTGGGATCATGAGCTGAGCCGAAGGCAGCGGCTTTAACCCACTGAGCCACCCAGACGCCCCCTTATTGATTTTTTATAGAAATTTTATCCAATCATGGTAGAAGTAAGAGGGAATTATTTTTTAAAGATTTTATTTATTTATTTATTTATTTATTTATTTATTTGAGAGAGAGTATAGGTGGAGAGGAGGTGCAGGGGTAGGGGTGCAGGAGGAAGGGGAAAGAATCTCAAGCAGACTCCCCACTGAGCAGGCACCCCAATGCAGGGCTCCACCTCCCAAAGAGATCATGACCTGAGCCAAAACCAAAAGCCAGTCACCTAACCGACTGAGCCACCCAGGTGCCCCAAGAGGGAATTATTTTTGTATTCTCCATGTAGAAAATGACATTACAAAATCATAGGAAGAGAGCATGCAACCAAAAAATGCAGGAGAATTATCATAACAGCATGCTAATTAATAAATCTAATCTGTTATTTCTATTGATTTTGTGATATTTATGCTATTTGTCAGCCCCTCAAAATCTGCTTATTTGTTGAGGTTTAGATTGTCTCTATAGAGGGGCATTTGGGTGGCTCAGTGGGTTAAGCCTCTGCCTTCGGCTCAGGTCATCATCTCAGGGTCCTGGGATCGAGCCCCGCATCAGGCTCTCTGCTCAGCAGGGAGCCTGCTTCTCTCTCTCTCTCTCTCTGCCTCTCTGCCTACTTGTGATCTCTGTCTGTCAAATAAATAAATAAAGTGTTAAAAAAAATTCTCTCTACAGATATATTTACCTTGGGACTCTATGTTCATAATCTTATGTTTATTTTCATAATAAGAAACCCCTGAATTGTAAAAGCATCAGCAGCCACAACACTTAGCTCTGCCCTTCATGCTCAAGAAAATGAGCGATTGCAAATGTGAAAGGCCCACAATCCATGAAGGAAGATTCTTTCCATATCAACACAGGAAGATACATAGCTTCTCTGATGCTATCCTTCTGATGTTTCTGGTTCTGATTTATAACGTATCTTTTTCTATTTCCAGTCTTTGTGTAGAACCTTTTTTTTCAAACAGTCAAGTGCCTGTTTCACACTTATTCTTCCCAGAGCATCAGTTCCTAATTCAGAACTGTGCTTTTTGATTTACTGGAAACCTGCCCAGTGGGCATTGCCCTTGTGTACCCATTTGATATAGTGCTTCCACGAACTGATGTTTAGTAAATATTTAATAGGGTGTGTTCAGCTGAATTAGGTCAGCAGCTAAGGTAGGAGGGGAACAGTATTTTTTTTTTTGAAATACTGGAACAGCTTTGGATGTCGAAAAGCGTTAGAAAGCAGAGGGCCTGACAGGAAAGACAAGAGTTACTGCTCTCTTTTTCTCAAGAGGCTCCAGAACCTGCTCCAAATTTCCTGAGAGGATGTTCCAGTCAATAGACAGTTGGTTCTGATGTTGATCTGAAGGTCTTGGGCGAGAGACATTCTAACCCTCCTGTCTGTGTGCCTCAGTGGGTGTAGAGATTCACCCAGCAAGCACAGTGGGTCCAAATCACTGGAAAACATTGAAGGATTTAGTGGTGAAAGGACATCATTTCTGCAACGTACCACCAAACTTTTGGGAGGTGCAGGGTGGGGAATGTCTGAGAGATAGAGCAAAGACAGTAAAATTTAACATCTGGGTAAAAAGAACATGGAAATTTTTGGCCACACTCTTGAAACTTTTCTATACATGTGGAATTATGTAAAAATTAAAAATTAAAAGAAAACTGCTACAACATTCTAAAAAGAGGACACAATGAAAAAAGAACAGTGAATCTCCATTTTGACTCTACTTTTCTGCTTGGCATGATGAAAACATTGTGACACAAAGAATTTTTTTTTTTTTGAAGATTTTATTTATTTATTTGACAGACGGACTTCACAAGTAGGCAGAGAGGCAGGCAGAGAGAGAGAGAGGAGGAAGCAGGCTCCCTGCTGAGCAGAGAGCCCAATGCAGGGCTCGATCCCAGGACCCTGAGATCATGACCTGAGCCGAAGGCAGAAGCTTTAACCCACTGAGCCACCCAGGCGCCCCTGTGACACAAAGAATTTAAGTCAAAGATTATCTCCATGTCTCTTTACCTGGTGTATTATGAAAAGCTGGGTGGGACACCTGCGTGGTGTGTGGGTTAAGGGTTAAGGGTCTGATTCTTGGTTTCTGCCCAGGCTGTGATCTCTGGGTTGTGATATTGGGGTCCTGGAATGGAGCCCCTCATGGGCTCTGTACTCAATGGAGGGTCTGCTTGAGATTCTCTTCCTCTGCCCTTCCCCCTCTGGCTCGTGCACTCTCTCTTAAATAAATAAATAAATAAATAAATAATATACATATGAAGAAAAGCTGAGTGTTACTGAGATTTTGGTAACTTAAATTATTTTAAGTGTTGCCTATTTAAGAGAATTGGGACTATCTGTGAATGAAAGAAATTCGAGCCTTTTAAGACTCCACAGACAATTTTACATTTCTAACAACACAGATACTACAAGCAGTGGTACCCCTCGAGTTTTTTTTGAAATCTGGGTTAAAACTAGAGGCCCCTGCATTCCTGCCAATAGCCTAACTTCACTGTTGTTATTGTTGTTGTTCTTCACTGTTTTGTGTCACCTACTATTCCCTAAGTTACATATATTATATCTATCTTGGATGACAGCCTCCATAAAACATGGTGGGTTCCATGGTAATGCTAAAAGGATAATGTATGAGATCAAGATTTTCCTGCTGAGCTGAACTGGGACTTTTGCATGTACTGGAGGTACAGGGCGTGTGTTTGCAAAGTAGAGGAGAACCTTGATTGGGTTAGGGTTAGCCTTCTTGGGGTATAACTCTGAGGACACTGCAGACCAGTGGGGGGATGGGGGAGAACATCAGTGAAAGAGGAAAACACATTGTTGTTATGGTAAACCCCATATTCAGATAAGAAGAGGAAACACACTTTCCCTCTGTTTCCCCTTTTCTCACCTCTTTGTGTTTGCTGCATTCTCTCCATGGCCTTCTATTTCCAGAATTTAAGATAGGTTTATTTGAAATGTTCTGCTATGTTATTTCAAATAGATATTTAATATGTTACAAAAATCTAAAAGTGTATTAACCATTTGCACCAATTACTATAGCTCTTAAAAGATATTTATGTAGTTCTAAGCAACTAATCTAGAGCTAACTTTGGGAACAAAGATGTAAACTAAGAAATGTGTTATGCATTTTTACTTTTGTATTAAAATAACTTTCCGTTTTGCACAAACGGAAAGTAGGTACAGCTACAGAAGAGGAAAACTGATCTTGGCTGGGAATTGGGAGGCTTGAATTTCATGTCCATAGGCAATAGCATTTGATTGAGCGTGTCCCCAGCAAATCTTTGCCTTCCCCGTGCTTGATACAATAGGTCATTAGCAGCCCATTCTTACAGTCCTACAAAAGTCTCTGTTAAATTTTTTTTCCATCGTTTCTATCACAGTAGTTAAACCAATTGCAATCTGGCTATTTTTAATGTTCAACTTTGAGCTTTGTTAGTTTTTCTGGGAAAGAAATAAAAGATATAGCATCGGTTTTCTGTTATTTTTAAAGGTTTATTTATTATTCAAGAGAGAGAGGTACAGGGGCAGGAGAAGTGGAAAAGGAAGAGAATCTCAAGCAGATTCCCCACTGAGCACGGAGCCAGACTTGGGGCTTGATCTCAGGACCCTCAGATCACAACCTGAGCTGAAACCAAGAGTTGGACGCTTAACTGACTGAGCCGCCTAGGTGACACAATTGGCTATCTTAGCCAATCACTAGGATCCTTGGAGAGCTTGTTAACACAGAGATCATCGGGTTCCTACCTGAAGGTCTGGAGCAGACCTTCATTAACTGGTATCCAAATCCATGATGAGCCTTGTTTGGTTTTGTTTTGTATGGGGTTTACCATAACAACAATGTGTTTTCCTCTTTCACTGAAATGTCCTTGTTTGGACATTTCCCTAATGTCCTTTCTTTTGGTAATCTTTTACCTGAT
>ML112347.1:5286-16630 GCA_003697995.1 Taxidea taxus jeffersonii
CTTACCCCTTAAGGGTTGCTTCTAGATCATTATTACCTGTAATGACCCAAATCATCACATCTCCTTCTCCTCATCTTTCTTTACCTGCGTAATTAAATTTACAAGAGGCAATTAGCACAGGCCAAGGCATACCTTATGTGGCAATAACAGTAATATGCTTTAGAGCAGGTAATAAACACACTACCTCAAGTGCGAGGACGCTGCTCAAGATGGTTTCTCCTCGACCAGCTGTAGGCGGCGCAACTCACAGGGCTGAAATACGATTCTAGAACTGTGCTGTTCCGTACGATAGTCCTAGCCTAACTAACATGCAGCTATTCCAGTTAAAATTAAAAGGAATTAGGGGCGCCTGGGTGGCTCAGTGGGTTAAAGCCTCTGCCTTCAGCTCAGGTCATGATCCCAGGGTCCTGGGATGGAGCCCGCAATGGGCTCTCTGCTCAGCAGGGAGCCTGTTTCCCTTCCTCTCTCTCTGCCTGCCTCTCTGCCTGCATGTGATCTCTGTCTGTCAAATAAATAAATAAAATCTTTAAAAGGAATTAAATGAAAGAAATTTAAAAATTTCAGTTTCTCAGTTGTACCATCTAGGCTGTAAGTGCTAAGTAGCCATATGTGACCAGAGGCTGCTGCATTAAACAGCACGGATTTGGAACATTTCCATCATCACAGAAAGTTCTATGGGTCAGTGCCGTGTGACAGGCTCTACTTGTTTCTTTGGATTTTCCATTGTATCTAAATCTGTGAATTGCTCTATTAATAACTGTTACTGACATAACAATAACGTGAGGGGAAAAAATGACAGGGTGTGACATGAAAATAAGCTGAGAGGAAGAGGACAGGAAGAAAGAGAAAACAGACTGTCTTTCTAAATTGACATCTGGGGAGTAACAGTTCAAAGAAGAATAGACTGTCCCCTAGGTTAGTGAGCAGAAACACCCTGGCTGCTGAGTTCATTATGCTGATTCGGGAAGGCTGGGGGTAGTACCCTGTCTGATACAAAGGTCTGGCCGCCAGTGTGCCTGCTGGGCTCCCAGTGGGTTCCCGCGGCAGCTGTCACCATGGCAACGCTCAAGCTTGAGGTGGGAGCCGTGACAGCAGCCGCTCTCACGCCGCTGCCCCTCTCCTCCCAGCCATCCTGAGCGGCCCTACCCAGTCTCATTAATCACTGTGAAAACCCCAGAGAGCGCTAGTTAAGCGCAATTTATTGCAGTAAAAAGTAGGACCTGGAAAGAAATTCAGACGTTAAAACCTAATCAGCAAATGCAATGTTAGGCCTCTTGCTGTTAACAGAAAAGAAAATCAAAGTATACATTTTAAATCGTACTAGATCCTGTTGCTGTATTTGATTCCCAGCAAAGAAGCACTGTCCCCTTTCTCTGCATCCTCATTTCTTGAATGCTATTGGTGGTTACGGGTGCCCGTCACCCGTTTCCGTTCTTCCAAGCACCTAGTAGGAGGCATTACGCAGCCCCTCCCCCCCTTTTTTTTAATAATCCAAGTACCTTTGTTGGGGATCAGGTAAGACGATAGGAAGTAAAATGCAATTCTCTTTCTGTCCGTATGATTTATTTTGAGCAATGCAAGGGCAGGGGAAGTGGTATGTGTTACTTCTAACTGGAAACCTTAAAGAAGCAGAGCGCGATTAGCCACATTCCCTCCCGCAGGCGGCGACGATTCAAAGGGTGGAGCCTTCCCCAGTCTCCGACGCCCTCAAGTCTGCTTAGCGCCCGAGCCTCACCCATTTAAGATAAACCTGGAAGATTTAAGAGGCTCCTTTGCCTCTAAACAAAGCATATGTTAGAATCTTTTAACTAATACAGCGGGTATGCTAAAATAAACGTAAATAAAGATAAAACCGAAAAAGTGGGAATGTGTTAATTTCAAGAATATCCTGTCTATTGTAGGATCGGCTTAAATAAAATGATCAGTTTGAGGTTTGTCCACCCCCCACCCCCCCGCCAGTATCTTTTGTCTTGTAAGCAAGATTTGTTAATCTTGGCTTAGATCAAAGCAAAAAATTAGCCCTGTACTAGCGACTGAGTTAGTCTTCTTAGATCTCTTGATGACAAAATGTACATAAAAAAATTTGATGATACCTATATATAAAATTGCTTTTAAAATTTTTAAGAGACTATACCAGTTCTTATATTCAAATAAATAGCCACACACAAAAACTATGGGAAAGTGGCTGATATAAACTTAGTACAGTTATCGGACATTTTTAATATCATTTTGGGGGATAATCCTGGGGGAAATTTTGGAAGATACATATTTTGTTATTATTTTATTTTATTTCAGTAGGTTTCACGCCAGCACGGAGCCCGTTGTGGGGCTTGAACTCACAACCCTGCGAACAAGACATGGGATGAGATCGAGTCCGACGTTAAACTGACTGAGCCGCCGAGGCACCCCTATTTTTATTATTTTAGATAAATGGTTTAACTTTACTAGTTCATCCATGTTTCCACATAATTGATTCTGGATGACGTGGATATTTAAAAAAGCCAAATAAATTTCTGAAGTATTAAGATTTGTCACAATTAAAGCTATATTCCAAGCAATTTTTAAATGAAATTCAAGATAGCTTTGAACAATAGCAGCCTCCCTACTGTGTCTCCTTAAAAAAGGCAGCTTATTTAGATATAATAATCCTAATGCGTGTGTGTGCCTGCTGTGTATTTCATCTATCACCTCAAACCCTTAGGTATGCTATAAAAGTTTAAAAAATTGAAAGATTTAAAGCAGTCATTATTTTATAATCACAAATCCTAACACTGAACCCTTTAAACATCCACTGAAGATAAAGAAATAGAGAAATCAGAAAATAATTCCGCTGGATTTTATCAATTCTGTGGCTGAGATTTCCCTTCGTTTGCCTTGATACTCAGAAAATAAAATCTACTTTAGCACCTTTTTTTTTTTTCTTTTTTAAGTGCAGAGAACTTAGAAGTTCCATGGGATGCTTCAGAGGGGATGTCCTCCCACGCATATTCAGGATCTAAGACGTTCTGCCAGTTGGCCAGCAAGGGGAGCCATCCCAAAGTAATTACAGACACATGCCGACCATTTCTCCTAGAATTCAAGTTTGTGAGGGGTTTTCTGATGCGTATTTTGCTCTTCAGTGAATTTTCTAGGTCATCGCTGACCCTGTGGTGGAAACGGCAGGCCACCAGATAGTCAATGCAGCGGAAACCTCAGACACGGTGCTGTTTCTTTGGAATCTCTCTTTCCCTGCGTCCCACGCTGCTAGAAAAAGCTTCTATTCCACAGGAGCCAGGCCAAAGGCTGTTATCTGAGTCCTGCTGTTGCTCTAATGTCTGCCCCTACTCAGGTCTCTTTATGAATTCCTCTCACCCCTCCAATAATAAATGGAAATTACATGTTCCTTTCAAGTCCACCTACCCACTCCTTTCAGGAAAGGCCATTTGTTCAAATGCACCTGGAGCTAATTCTCACTTCCAGAATCTTAGCCACTGAGCCAACCCCCTGCTCTGCCGCCTCCTCCCAGACACCCCCTAGATGCCATTTTATTTCTTCTGGAGGTCTGGGCTGGTGTGTTTTGGGGCTGGCCCCAAATGAAAGACTCCAAGCATTGAGTATTTCCAGGTATGGTATTACTGTGTGTTGTTTCATGAGGGCGAGCGTTTGCGTGGCACCTAGCCAAGCATAGTTGTTTCAAGAAAAGTCAATAATGCATATTACAAACATGTTTTGGTGACCAAACACAGCCTCCCAGCTATAGGTCTCCCCTAGAAAAGTGAGGCAATTATCTCAATCAGTCAAGTGAAAAGGTCTATTTATGCTTCAATTCTCTGGCTAATTCAGGCAAAAGTAAAATTTTCATCTGAATGATCTCAGTAATTGGCTTGCTGCTTTGCTTTACCAGTAAAAACTTGACAAAGAAGCAGAGGCTGTTCCATCCTGACAGGGTGGTGGTAATCATAGGGGGCTTGTGCATGGAAACCATCTAGGGGAAAGCACATTATCGGAGACTTTGTTGAGAGATTCCAACAAAGAGAATTCCTAACCATAGTACTGGTAAATAAATATATGTGTTCATTCCCCCCCCGCAACCTCAATCTAAGTTCAAAACTTTACGTTGATCTCTTAACTGTTACATGTCTTTATTTATTCTTTTGATGTGATTGACATGGAGCTGTACCACCCAAATTCATATCAGGGCAAACTTCTCCTTTGGGGATGGCCTCAGCTGCAGGGAGATGTCTCGCTCAAAAGTATGACCTACCTGGGGTATTCACACCCAGTGACTGGTCATGGTGGGGACCTAAAGATCTGACATTTTTGGCTCACTAGGGGACAACTCCAGGGAGCCATATCAGCTCTGTGAGTTGGTCTTAGGCCTTGTCAGATCTGCATCACAGTTCAAAGGCGTCCCTCTTGTCATTATTGTTAATCTCTCACACCTCGGTAGAGCTTCAAATAACTGACCTTTTCCTTGCCATAATCAGCTAGACCCCTATCCTGGCTGGTCTGGGGGGACCCCGCCTGTCTTGTGTACCACTGCCCTCTCATTGTCTGGTACAGTGTTCTAAACAGTAGGCTCTCTGCAATTATTATTATTATTATTTTGAAAGAATAGTGATTGCAATAGCTACAGTGAAGATTTTTACTGTGGCATTCTCACCTTGCCAAACCATCTGTATACTGCAACTACTCTGATTCATGATGTCTTTGGGATCTCCCTATTTCCCTAAGGGTACAAGTCAGATTCTTTGGACTGGTTCTCAGAGCATTGCAGTATCTGAATTGATTCTCGGCTGATTGCTCATTTGTTCCAAAGGTAAATCATCTGCTCTTATCATCATTCCTCTGCCCTGCATGGAAGGGGGTGACTTGGTCCTGACTCAGACTCTCCTCGAGCTCATTCATAAAGTGGAATACAGAATGTCCTCTACTAGGTGAAATTCTCCCTCCCCTTGAATCTGACTTCTTTTCCTCCTTTCCAGCCAGCCATGTCCCCCTCATCTGGACTCCTGTAAATGTACCTTTCCTTCTTGTACTGCAAATATATCAGCAAACATTTTGTGTGTCTGCTATGTTCCAGGCACTAAACCGGATGGATGCCAAGAATATGGAGAGTAGAGACACATTTTCTGTTCTCAGGGAGTCCTCTAGAGGGAGTAAGTACCTAAATAAGTGAGTGCAGTGGAACGTGAAGGGAAATGTACGGACTGGGTATAGAATAGCAGGTAATCCAGTTTTAGGAGAATCAGAAAGGCAACATAAAGGAAGAGACATTTGAGTTTTCTCTTGAAAAACGGGCAGACAGCCCTTAGAATTGTGCCATTAGAACAGGGTTGTGGGGTGTGTGTTCTGGACGAAAGGGGCATGATGAACAGAGGCAGTGAAAAATGGAGTAGCGGGCAAGGTCTAAGCAGTCTGTCTTGTGGGCAAAGGAGGACATGCAAAACAAAGACACAGCCTGATGAGCACAAAGGCTGGAAATGTTTGTTGTCCCCAGATCTTGGGCGATCTCGTGGGGCATCTCAAAGAGTTTGGATTTTATCTTGTTGTCAGTGAGGAAGGACTATCAGAGGAGAGATTTGAAGTGAGAGAGCAGCATGATCAAACTGGAGTTGTAGGATGTTCATACAATCACGTATCATGACTGCACTGACAAAGATAGAAATCTAGCGTCCCAAGTTGTTTGAGGACAGTGACTTGTATATAATAGGAGATGAGGAAGGATCCATTTTCTCTTTGTTCTATTGCCAATAAAAGGTTACCTTAGTTCAGCATTATCAGACTGGTAAGCTTTTCTCTGTGCTCTCTGTACGCAAGTATTCTAAGCACCACTGTGTTAAGCAAAGCAAAACAAAAATACTATTAGTCAGGTGTATTACAGGATACCATTCACAAGAGATTGGATCTGTCTTTTTCAAAATATCCTCTCAAATTCATTTGAATAGGGAGCTCCTCTCTGGCCCTCATATTTGTTCACACATCATTACTTGGTGAAGGAGTCGAACAGTTGAGGAAGGGAAATGTTAACAGCACCTCCACTCAGGGATCAATCATAATAAAGTTAACACGTCTTTGAGATGATAATGTAATAAGTCATTCACAGGAGCTGGTTTCACACACCGTTTTCAAGACTCTATCTGTTACACAGAGGGAGGGAGGTATTCCTGCCTGTTTTGTGACAGCTCGGTGTGTGAGAACAAAAGATTTACACAAAATACAAAAGAATGCAACAGTAGATACAACTTAGAAACCGGTTTTACTCTGCTGCAAACAAATGGACAAGATATTGTACAATATATAATAAAAAGTACAGCATAATACAAGTGCCACTAATAAAAGAAACTTAAGGATAAGACTTAAAAATGCTTATTTTGTGATTTATATATATACACACTGCAATAAAAAGCCACAATAAATACACGAATTTCCATGTCATTCATAATAAATATTGAAAATATAAATACAGAAGACTACATCTAATATGAATAAATTATTACAACAAAAGATCCAGGTTAAGTTCTGTTGAATATTATTGTAGCTTATTTTATATACCCTTTGGCATCTTTGATGTTATAACTTATACACAAGAGAAATCAATCTAGAAACTGTGTGACATACGATATGACATTTTAGTGTAAAGCGATTGTATGAACTGTTGTTTGATTTTCTTCCCTTTCCACTCTTTCTGAGTGATTATATTGAACATAACAGTAAGAAAATGTCTATTGAAATACTGTTGAAATTGAGTAAAAAGTAATAACAGAAATCAACTAAGAGATAAAACCAAGCACAGTGTTAAAGAAATGTTACAGTGAGTTTATCTAACTGGGTTTTTAAATTACTTTTTTTGTCAGCAAAAAACAAACCAAAAAATCCAACCAAAACAAAACAAAAGAACACTCTCAAAAGACTTCCCTTGTGTAAAGACCATTCCCAATGTCCGAATGGTTCAACATAGACTGAAGGATAACACTCAAGTCCTTTGGATTCTTTGATCTACCATTACATTCAGCTCACTTGATTTCACCAGAATTTGCAAATGTTCCAAATTTCTATGGCAGCTGGAGAGTGGAGACACAGTTGACATCTAAGACTATGATCAAGATAAAGATACTGCAAAAGGTGCCATTTGTCTATGCAACCAATTATACATACATATTTTAAATGGGGAAAATGCATTTTTGACCAGTGTCAAATGACCTTTTCCTATCAAATTGATATACCCTGTGACATTGAGGGAAACACATTGAAATAACAAAGTGCCATTTTCTGCATTAACAGGCATTAACCAGTACATATGTATTAATAGTTCTATCTTAAGAGGCTATTACACCAGAAATGCAATAAACTAAAATGAAAGCAGATCAACTTTACTAAGACACAATAAAGGCTGAGGTTCTTAGGAACAGAGTTGTAATCTACAGGTTTTTAATTTTTTTAACTATGTCTGTACTGTAAATGTCTAGCATTTATTTTACATCAAACACTTTTGAAACATGTTTCACAAACTACGCCTCAGACTTATTTCCATAGAGGTGTCTAGAGTCAATTAAAACATGGGCCAAATTATTCAACATTCTTTACATAAACATTCTATAGCTTTATTTTTTTTTTTAAGCAAAAAGGGTTATTTCCCCTAGTTTTATTTGTGGGGAACAACCACACTGATGTGGCTGTCATTTCACCAAGAGCATCTGAGTTGGGGAGATAAGCAGCTGTATCTAGATTGGATAAAAATCCCATGGAGAAAGGAAACCTTGATTTCAGAAGTGCTCCTCATCTTCCGGTTAGTTCTGACTCAGAGCTGAAAGCAACTCTGGGCAAACAGAAAATGCTCTGAAAGCTGCAGGGGGTGCTTAGGTCACGTGATGGAATTGGGGGTGGTGGTCACCATCCTCCCAGACTCCTCCCTTCAATTTCAGGCCTTGTCAAGATGACAAATTTTTAAATCATTCTGCTGATCCCTGAGAAGGCAGGCAGCCATTGTTTAAATAACATGGGGACAAAGGCTGGGATGGAATGTGGCTGACTAATTCTCTGGAGTTGTTTTATTCCACAGCAGACTCTCCAAAACTAGTCACATCCTCCCCAGAAGGAGTGGAAAAGCTTGAGATTCTCATTTGTCATTTTAGGGTAAAGAAAGATTAACGAGAAGGTACTTATTTAGAAGCAAGGAGTTAGAAAAGGCTCACTTTATGTCATTGTCACTTCTCAGAAAATTGAGCAAGTCAAGTCATTTGATCCTAACTCTGATGTGTCACTGGGGATCTGAAACAGTCACCTTTCTTGACATTACCTCTTGATGTTACAGCACTGGTGAACACAAATGAAAAAATAAAAAATTTTAAAAACTACCTTCGTATTTGTTGAAAGCAGGATGTATTATTGAACATGGTCTCTATACTCACATTTTTATTTTTTTAAGAATGTAGTTTCTTAAGAGACTTATGGAGAGTCATCAAATACAATAATCATCAAAGTAAGGGGGAACCCAGTGTCTTTTGAGTCTTCCAGGACAATGGCCCAAATCACCACAACTGTTGCCAGGTGCCTAGTCCACAAAGACCAGCCAAGATATTTTCTTATTAGGAGAAAAACCTAAGAGAACTGGATTGCGTTGCCAAGGAAACCACTTTCCCTAGAGATGTTAAGAATAGATGGGTATCTCTCCTGTTGGGCATCCCTGAATGACAGTCCTCCCTGGAGATAGATGGATGAGGCCAATGACCTCTGGAAATCTCTTCTAGTCTCAGGACTATAAAATTTGAAGAATACACAAGAATCTCAAACTTTTCGTTATTCACACACAGTTGGCCATTCTGAGGATCCGTGAAAAGATTAAACTAGTCTAAGATACCCGTTTGGGATGACTAGTGCCTAATGAATCAAGATTCAGTGCGTAACCTTTGGCAGGGGACCCTATTTAATTATGGTACAAAGGAAATGACTGTGCCAACTACTAAAATTTATAGTCTATCAAGTTCAGATATTATTTGGATATCATTAAAGCATCCAAGGGACAACACTTAATTAAAAAAAAACAATAACCTCAGGCAATTTATTTCTTAGGCTTAGATATTTAGGTTTTTCCTCTTTGGGAGAATTCAGATTTTGATTTTTTTCCTTCCTTCCCTTTTTTTAAAATATTGAAATAGAATTTCTAAAAATAAATAAGTAACATTTCAAATTCCTTTGAATTTGTTTTGAAGATGGGTGGCTTTCTTTATGGCTAAGGGAAAAACTGCTGACTGAGATAAAAAAGGAGAAGTAAACCAAAATTGGATAAATTAAGTTACAAAGTTTAAAATTTGTATCTAATTTTGAATAGGCTTCCTATATAGAGACAACAGCAAAACCATATTGGGAGGGCACATTCCTGACAGTAGGGTTTCTGGTCTTACATAGCATGGCAGTAAGACCTGATAAAGTTCTCTGGTGATAGAGGAGCTTAGATAAGTTTTAAAGAGATATTGTCTAAATCAATGTCCTCCCAAATACTCACCAGTAAGTAACTCTTAAGATATCCCCAAGCAAGATAAAAATATTAGGGAAAAGCCAAAATAGAAGGAAAGGCATACCTAGCAAAACAGTTATTCCAAAATCGCCACTAAAACCATTCAATCAGGCCACATAATTCACTTAGACCAAGGCAAGGCTAATTTCTACCATAAATCTGTCTTGCCCTAAAACCTTTGAATCAATATACATTATCTTAAAATATTGAAATGGCCTCATACATGTCACTAAAATGAGAGTTACCAAACTGATTTGATTATCACCATGGTAATGAGTAATGAGAAAAAAGGAATGTCATCATTAGCACATTAAATGCAAATGTTGTCCAAAATAAATTCTATCATATTCTCTTGAAACTTGAGTTCTGCCAGCAACGTATGAGATGAAATAAAATGACACACTAGAGCTGACTTTTCTTGAATTATAAGCAGGTATAAAGTAGCAACTAAAAAACAATTACCCTGTAGAGTGATATATTTATCACAAGTGAAAGAAAGTAGTCAACAATATGACTTAAGTCTTTGAAATTACTTCATTTTCCACAAATGTAACATGTACCTGTACTTACTAAAATTCCAGGCTATCTGTTCATTAGATTACAGTAGCTGCATATAAACAATGAGCTGGTTTAGGCTTCAAATCTGGTTATATTCACCTTCCTGCTTCTAATGATTCTGTCTGAATTACTACTGTCAAAGATCAAAAACCCAAGGCATTCCATTTATTCTCCAGACAGCCCAAAGTTAGACCAACTGCAGGACCACTGACCAGGTAAAACCCAGGTCATATCAAGCTTTGAGTCTGAATTTCTGATAGGAAAGAAAATGAACAAAAACCCCCACCTGCACTGGTTGGTTGGAAGGGGGTCTCACGGTCTAGCTGAAACGCTGAGAGGAGTTGAAGTAAAACTTAGAAGGGACTATTTTAAAAAGTCACATTAACTATGCAGATTTGACAGGTAAAATACTAAAGAGCTCTTTTATTCCCATATTCATCACTTTTGACAATAGTCTGTCCGTCACTTTAATATGAAACGTGTCTAAATCTTAAAAATAGTCTCTTTAGCGTGTTGGAGCTCGGTGTTTTTTTATTTTTCAAAGCAAGCATCAGATGATTTTTAGAGAGTAAGACGTAATTGATGTGGATGGTGGGCAGCAGATGGGAACACCCACAGGGCTCTGCATTTCGGCATTGTCACTGCCCCTTCTAGGTTTCGGGCTGCCCCTTGTAAATCTAGTTTTTCCGGTGAACGTTCTAGCTCTTCAGCTCTCTGAAACGTTCCGGTTCCCTAGGAGACACTACCACTTATTACGTTTAGATTTCTGTCCTCGACCCACCCTGACACCTCCCTAATTTTCGTGGGCTTTTCAATTGCGGATATTCAGTTAAATTAAGTCAATTAAATTCCTTAACGCGACAGAAAACATCTGTTGAGCTGTGCTATTTGTGCGAAGCTGTGGCAAGTGGCTTCGACATTTAAGTTACTTGAGCATGAATTAGCAGATCTCGGAATAATATAATCAGAAATTGGGAATTTGCGTTAGAACGGAGAGGGACTAAGGCTTTAAGCTTTCCATGTTAATTGTGGTAAAGATACACGGATAGTTCTGGTTTCAAATTACACTCAAGTCTTGCCTTTGAAAGTAAGAAGGTTCTTCCACTTAAGGTTGGTATTTTATACACTGGTTAGGGTAATGACGCTCTAAACTCTGTGAGAGAATAAGGAGCAGATGCCATTTTTAAAGAGGAAGGTGAAGTCGTGTTTGGAGAGGTGGAAGGCTTCTTGGCACCTTCTAAAAAAACAGTCTCTATCTGACTTCTGAGAATGTGCATTTTCCACCTGCTC
>ML112348.1:5286-16627 GCA_003697995.1 Taxidea taxus jeffersonii
CTTACCCCTTAAGGGTTGCTTCTAGATCATTATTACCTGTAATGACCCAAATCATCACATCTCCTTCTCCTCATCTTTCTTTACCTGCGTAATTAAATTTACAAGAGGCAGTTAGCACAGGCCAAGGCATACCTTATGTGGCAATAACAGTAATATGCTTTAGAGCAGGTAATAAACACACTACCTCAAGTGCGAGGACGCTGCTCAAGATGGTTCCTCCTCGACCAGCTGTAGGCGGCGCAACTCACAGGGCTGAAATACGATTCTAGAACTGTGCTGTTCGGTACGATAGTCCTAGCCTAACTAACATGCAGCTATTCCAGTTAAAATTAAAAGGAATTAGGGGCGCCTGGGTGGCTCAGTGGGTTAAAGCCTCTGCCTTCAGCTCAGGTCATGATCCCAGGGTCCTGGGATGGAGCCCGCAATGGGCTCTCTGCTCAGCAGGGAGCCTGTTTCCCTTCCTCTCTCTCTGCCTGCCTCTCTGCCTGCATGTGATCTCTGTCTGTCAAATAAATAAATAAAATCTTTAAAAGGAATTAAATGAAAGAAATTTAAAAATTTCAGTTTCTCAGTTGTACCATCTAGGCTGTAAGTGCTAAGTAGCCATATGTGACCAGAGGCTGCTGCATTAAACAGCACGGATTTGGAACATTTCCATCATCACAGAAAGTTCTATGGGTCAGTGCCGTGTGACAGGCTCTACTTGTTTCTTTGGATTTTCCATTGTATCTAAATCTGTGAATTGCTCTATTAATAACTGTTACTGACATAACAATAACGTGAGGGGAAAAAATGACAGGGTGTGATATGAAAATAAGCTGAGAGGAAGAGGACAGGAAGAAAGAGAAAACAGACTGTCTTTCTAAATTGACATCTGGGGAGTAACAGTTCAAAGAAGAATAGACTGTCCCCTAGGTTAGTGAGCAGAAACACCCTGGCTGCTGAGTTCATTATGCTGATTCGGGAAGGCTGGGGGTAGTACCCTGTCTGATACAAAGGTCTGGCCGCCAGTGTGCCTGCTGGGCTCCCAGTGGGTTCCCGCGGCAGCTGTCACCATGGCAACGCTCAAGCTTGAGGTGGGAGCCGTGACAGCAGCCGCTCTCACGCCGCTGCCCCTCTCCTCCCAGCCATCCTGAGCGGCCCTACCCAGTCTCATTAATCACTGTGAAAACCCCAGAGAGCGCTAGTTAAGCGCAATTTATTGCAGTAAAAAGTAGGACCTGGAAAGAAATTCAGACGTTAAAACCTAATCAGCAAATGCAATGTTAGGCCTCTTGCTGTTAACAGAAAAGAAAATCAAAGTATACATTTTAAATCGTACTAGATCCTGTTGCTGTATTTGATTCCCAGCAAAGAAGCACTGTCCCCTTTCTCTGCATCCTCATTTCTTGAATGCTATTGGTGGTTACGGGTGCCCGTCACCCGTTTCCGTTCTTCCAAGCACCTAGTAGGAGGCATTACGCAGCCCCTCCCCCCCTTTTTTTTAATAATCCAAGTACCTTTGTTGGGGATCAGGTAAGACGATAGGAAGTAAAATGCAATTCTCTTTCTGTCCGTATGATTTATTTTGAGCAATGCAAGGGCAGGGGAAGTGGTATGTGTTACTTCTAACTGGAAACCTTAAAGAAGCAGAGCGTGATTAGCCACATTCCCTCCCGCAGGCGGCGACGATTCAAAGGGTGGAGCCTTCCCCAGTCTCCGACGCCCTCAAGTCTGCTTAGCGCCCGAGCCTCACCCATTTAAGATAAACCTGGAAGATTTAAGAGGCTCCTTTGCCTCTAAACAAAGCATATGTTAGAATCTTTTAACTAATACAGCGGGTATGCTAAAATAAACGTAAATAAAGATAAAACCGAAAAAGTGGGAATGTGTTAATTTCAAGAATATCCTGTCTATTGTAGGATCGGCTTAAATAAAATGATCAGTTTGAGGTTTGTCCACCCCCCACCCCCCCGCCAGTATCTTTTGTCTTGTAAGCAAGATTTGTTAATCTTGGCTTAGATCAAAGCAAAAAATTAGCCCTGTACTAGCGACTGAGTTAGTCTTCTTAGATCTCTTGATGACAAAATGTACATAAAAAAATTTGATGATACCTATATATAAAATTGCTTTTAAAATTTTTAAGAGACTATACCAGTTCTTATATTCAAATAAATAGCCACACACAAAAACTATGGGAAAGTGGCTGATATAAACTTAGTACAGTTATCGGACATTTTTAATATCATTTTGGGGGATAATCCTGGGGGAAATTTTGGAAGATACATATTTTGTTATTATTTTATTTTATTTCAGTAGGTTTCACGCCAGCACGGAGCCCGTTGTGGGGCTTGAACTCACAACCCTGAGAACAAGACATGGGATGAGATCGAGTCCGACGTTAAACTGACTGAGCCGCCGAGGCACCCCTATTTTTATTATTTTAGATAAATGGTTTAACTTTACTAGTTCATCCATGTTTCCACATAATTGATTCTGGATGACGTGGATATTAAAAAAAGCCAAATAAATTTCTGAAGTATTAAGATTTGTCACAATTAAAGCTATATTCCAAGCAATTTTTAAATGAAATTCAAGATAGCTTTGAACAATAGCAGCCTCCCTACTGTGTCTCCTTAAAAAAGGCAGCTTATTTAGATATAATAATCCTAATGCGTGTGTGTGCCTGCTGTGTATTTCATCTATCACCTCAAACCCTTAGGTATGCTATAAAAGTTTAAAAAATTGAAAGATTTAAAGCAGTCATTATTTTATAATCACAAATCCTAACACTGAACCCTTTAAACATCCACTGAAGATAAAGAAATAGAGAAATCAGAAAATAATTCCGCTGGATTTTATCAATTCTGTGGCTGAGATTTCCCTTCGTTTGCCTTGATACTCAGAAAATAAAATCTACTTTAGCACCTTTTTTTTTTTCTTTTTTAAGTGCAGAGAACTTAGAAGTTCCATGGGATGCTTCAGAGGGGATGTCCTCCCACGCATATTCAGGATCTAAGACGTTCTGCCAGTTGGCCAGCAAGGGGAGCCATCCCAAAGTAATTACAGACACATGCCGACCATTTCTCCTAGAATTCAAGTTTGTGAGGGGTTTTCTGATGCGTATTTTGCTCTTCAGTGAATTTTCTAGGTCATCGCTGACCCTGTGGTGGAAACGGCAGGCCACCAGATAGTCAATGCAGCGGAAACCTCAGACACGGTGCTGTTTCTTTGGAATCTCTCTTTCCCTGCGTCCCACGCTGCTAGAAAAAGCTTCTATTCCACAGGAGCCAGGCCAAAGGCTGTTATCTGAGTCCTGCTGTTGCTCTAATGTCTGCCCCTACTCAGGTCTCTTTATGAATTCCTCTCACCCCTCCAATAATAAATGGAAATTACATGTTCCTTTCAAGTCCACCTACCCACTCCTTTCAGGAAAGGCCATTTGTTCAAATGCACCTGGAGCTAATTCTCACTTCCAGAATCTTAGCCACTGAGCCAACCCCCTGCTCTGCCGCCTCCTCCCAGACCCCCCCAGATGCCATTTTATTTCTTCTGGAGGTCTGGGCTGGTGTGTTTTGGGGCTGGCCCCAAATGAAAGACTCCAAGCATTGAGTATTTCCAGGTATGGTATTACTGTGTGTTGTTTCATGAGGGCGAGCGTTTGCGTGGCACCTAGCCAAGCATAGTTGTTTCAAGAAAAGTCAATAATGCATATTACAAACATGTTTTGGTGACCAAACACAGCCTCCCAGCTATAGGTCTCCCCTAGAAAAGTGAGGCAATTATCTCAATCAGTCAAGTGAAAAGGTCTATTTATGCTTCAATTCTCTGGCTAATTCAGGCAAAAGTAAAATTTTCATCTGAATGATCTCAGTAATTGGCTTGCTGCTTTGCTTTACCAGTAAAAACTTGACAAAGAAGCAGAGGCTGTTCCATCCTGACAGGGTGGTGGTAATCATAGGGGGCTTGTGCATGGAAACCATCTAGGGGAAAGCACATTATCGGAGACTTTGTTGAGAGATTCCAACAAAGAGAATTCCTAACCATAGTACTGGTAAATAAATATATGTGTTCATTCCCCCCCGCAACCTCAATCTAAGTTCAAAACTTTACGTTGATCTCTTAACTGTTACATGTCTTTATTTATTCTTTTGATGTGATTGACATGGAGCTGTACCACCCAAATTCATATCAGGGCAAACTTCTCCTTTGGGGATGGCCTCAGCTGCAGGGAGATGTCTCGCTCAAAAGTATGACCTACCTGGGGTATTCACACCCAGTGACTGGTCATGGTGGGGACCTAAAGATCTGACATTTTTGGCTCACTAGGGGACAACTCCAGGGAGCCATATCAGCTTTGTGAGTTGGCCTTAGGCCTTGTCAGATCTGCATCACAGTTCAAAGGCGTCCCTCTTGTCATTATTGTTAATCTCTCACACCTCGGTAGAGCTTCAAATAACTGACCTTTTCCTTGCCATAATCAGCTAGACCCCTATCCTGGCTGGTCTGGGGGGACCCCGCCTGTCTTGTGTACCACTGCCCTCTCATTGTCTGGTACAGTGTTCTAAACAGTAGGCTCTCTGCAATTATTATTATTATTATTTTGAAAGAATAGTGATTGCAATAGCTACAGTGAAGATTTTTACTGTGGCATTCTCACCTTGCCAAACCATCTGTATACTGCAACTACTCTGATTCATGATGTCTTTGGGATCTCCCTATTTCCCTAAGGGTACAAGTCAGATTCTTTGGACTGGTTCTCAGAGCGTTGCAGTATCTGAATTGATTCTCGGCTGATTGCTCATTTGTTCCAAAGGTAAATCATCTGCTCTTATCATCATTCCTCTGCCCTGCATGGAAGGGGGTGACTTGGTCCTGACTCAGACTCTCCTCGAGCTCATTCATAAAGTGGAATACAGAATGTCCTCTACTAGGTGAAATTCTCCCTCCCCTTGAATCTGACTTCTTTTCCTCCTTTCCAGCCAGCCATGTCCCCCTCATCTGGACTCCTGTAAATGTACCTTTCCTTCTTGTACCGCAAATATATCAGCAAACATTTTGTGTGTCTGCTATGTTCCAGGCACTAAACCGGATGGATGCCAAGAATATGGAGAGTAGAGACACATTTTCTGTTCTCAGGGAGTCCTCTAGAGGGAGTAAGTACCTAAATAAGTGAGTGCAGTGGAACGTGAAGGGAAATGTACGGACTGGGTATAGAATAGCAGGTAATCCAGTTTTAGGAGAATCAGAAAGGCAACATAAAGGAAGAGACATTTGAGTTTTCTCTTGAAAAACGGGCAGACAGCCCTTAGAATTGTGCCATTAGAACAGGGTTGTGGGGTGTGTGTTCTGGACGAAAGGGGCATGATGAACAGAGGCAGTGAAAAATGGAGTAGCGGGCAAGGTCTAAGCAGTCTGTCTTGTGGGCAAAGGAGGACATGCAAAACAAAGACACAGCCTGATGAGCACAAAGGCTGGAAATGTTTGTTGTCCCCAGATCTTGGGCGATCTCGTGGGGCATCTCAAAGAGTTTGGATTTTATCTTGTTGTCAGTGAGGAAGGACTATCAGAGGAGAGATTTGAAGTGAGAGAGCAGCATGATCAAACTGGAGTTGTAGGATGTTCATACAATCACGTATCATGACTGCACTGACAAAGATAGAAATCTAGCGTCCCAAGTTGTTTGAGGACAGTGACTTGTATATAATAGGAGATGAGGAAGGATCCATTTTCTCTTTGTTCTATTGCCAATAAAAGGTTACCTTAGTTCAGCATTATCAGACTAGTAAGCTTTTCTCTGTGCTCTCTGTACGCAAGTATTCTAAGCACCACTGTGTTAAGCAAAGCAAAACAAAAATACTATTAGTCAGGTGTATTACAGGATACCATTCACAAGAGATTGGATCTGTCTTTTTCAAAATATCCTCTCAAATTCATTTGAATAGGGAGCTCCTCTCTGGCCCTCATATTTGTTCACACATCATTACTTGGTGAAGGAGTCGAACAGTTGAGGAAGGGAAATGTTAACAGCACCTCCACTCAGGGATCAATCATAATAAAGTTAACACGTCTTTGAGATGATAATGTAATAAGTCATTCACAGGAGCTGGTTTCACACACCGTTTTCAAGACTCTATCTGTTACACAGAAGGAGGGAGGTATTCCTGCCTGTTTTGTGACAGCTCGGTGTGTGAGAACAAAAGATTTACACAAAATACAAAAGAATGCAACAGTAGATACAACTTAGAAACCGGTTTTACTCTGCTGCAAACAAATGGACAAGATATTGTACAATATATAATAAAAAGTACAGCATAATACAAGTGCCACTAATAAAAGAAACTTAAGGATAAGACTTAAAAATGCTTATTTTGTGATTTATATATATACACACTGCAATAAAAAGCCACAATAAATACACGAATTTCCATGTCATTCATAATAAATACTGAAAATATAAATACAGAAGACTACATCTAATATGAATAAATTATTACAACAAAAGATCCAGGTTAAGTTCTGTTGAATATTATTGTAGCTTATTTTATATACCCTTTGGCATCTTTGATGTTATAACTTATACACAAGAGAAATCAATCTAGAAACTGTGTGACATACGATATGACATTTTAGTGTAAAGCGATTGTATGAACTGTTGTTTGATTTTCTTCCCTTTCCACTCTTTCTGAGTGATTATATTGAACATAACAGTAAGAAAATGTCTATTGAAATACTGTTGAAATTGAGTAAAAAGTAATAACAGAAATCAACTAAGAGATAAAACCAAGCACAGTGTTAAAGAAATGTTACAGTGAGTTTATCTAACTGGGTTTTTAAATTACTTTTTTTGTCAGCAAAAAACAAACCAAAAAATCCAACCAAAACAAAACAAAAGAACACTCTCAAAAGACTTCCCTTGTGTAAAGACCATTCCCAATGTCCGAATGGTTCAACATAGACTGAAGGATAACACTCAAGTCCTTTGGATTCTTTGATCTACCATTACATTCAGCTCACTTGATTTCACCAGAATTTGCAAATGTTCCAAATTTCTATGGCAGCTGGAGAGTGGAGACACAGTTGACATCTAAGACTATGATCAAGATAAAGATACTGCAAAAGGTGCCATTTGTCTATGCAACCAATTACACATACATATTTTAAATGGGGAAAATGCATTTTTGACCAGTGTCAAATGACCTTTTCCTATCAAATTGATATACCCTGTGACATTGAGGGAAACACATTGAAATAACAAAGTGCCATTTTCTGCATTAACAGGCATTAACCAGTACATATGTATTAATAGTTCTATCTTAAGAGGCTATTACACCAGAAATGCAATAAACTAAAATGAAAGCAGATCAACTTTACTAAGACACAATAAAGGCTGAGGTTCTTAGGAACAGAGTTGTAATCTACAGGTTTTTAATTTTTTTAACTATGTCTGTACTGTAAATGTCTAGCATTTATTTTACATCAAACACTTTTGAAACATGTTTCACAAACTACGCCTCAGACTTATTTCCATAGAGGTGTCTAGAGTCAATTAAAACATGGGCCAAATTATTCAACATTCTTTACATAAACATTCTATAGCTTTATTTTTTTTTTTAAGCAAAAAGGGTTATTTCCCCTAGTTTTATTTGTGGGGAACAACCACACTGATGTGGCTGTCATTTCACCAAGAGCATCTGAGTTGGGGAGATAAGCAGCTGTATCTAGATTGGATAAAAATCCCATGGAGAAAGGAAACCTTGATTTCAGAAGTGCTCCTCATCTTCCGGTTAGTTCTGACTCAGAGCTGAAAGCAACTCTGGGCAAACAGAAAATGCTCCGAAAGCTGCAGGGGGTGCTTAGGTCACGTGATGGAATTGGGGGTGGTGGTCACCATCCTCCCAGACTCCTCCCTTCAATTTCAGGCCTTGTCAAGATGACAAATTTTTAAATCATTCTGCTGATCCCTGAGAAGGCAGGCAGCCATTGTTTAAATAACATGGGGACAAAGGCTGGGATGGAATGTGGCTGACTAATTCTCTGGAGTTGTTTTATTCCACAGCAGACTCTCCAAAACTAGTCACATCCTCCCCAGAAGGAGTGGAAAAGCTTGAGATTCTCATTTGTCATTTTAGGGTAAAGAAAGATTAACGAGAAGGTACTTATTTAGAAGCAAGGAGTTAGAAAACGCTCACTTTATGTCATTGTCACTTCTCAGAAAATTGAGCAAGTCAAGTCATTTGATCCTAACTCTGATGTGTCACTGGGGATCTGAAACAGTCACCTTTCTTGACATTACCTCTTGATGTTACAGCACTGGTGAACACAAATGAAAAAATAAAAAATTTTAAAAACTACCTTCGTATTTGTTGAAAGCAGGATGTGTTATTGAACATGGTCTCTATACTCACATTTTTATTTTTTTAAGAATGTAGTTTCTTAAGAGACTTATGGAGAGTCATCAAATACAATAATCATCAAAGTAAGGGGGAACCCAGTGTCTTTTGAGTCTTCCAGGACAATGGCCCAAATCACCACAACTGTTGCCAGGTGCCTAGTCCACAAAGACCAGCCAAGATATTTTCTTATTAGGAGAAAAACCTAAGAGAACTGGATTGCGTTGCCAAGGAAACCACTTTCCCTAGAGATGTTAAGAATAGATGGGTATCTCTCCTGTTGGGCATCCCTGAATGACAGTCCTCCCTGGAGATAGATGGATGAGGCCAATGACCTCTGGAAATCTCTTCTAGTCTCAGGACTATAAAATTTGAAGAATACACAAGAATCTCAAACTTTTCGTTATTCACACACAGTTGGCCATTCTGAGGATCCGTGAAAAGATTAAACTAGTCTAAGATACCCGTTTGGGATGACTAGTGCCTAATGAATCAAGATTCAGTGCGTAACCTTTGGCAGGGGACCCTATTTAATTATGGTACAAAGGAAATGACTGTGCCAACTACTAAAATTTATAGTCTATCAAGTTCAGATATTATTTGGATATCATTAAAGCATCCAAGGGACAACACTTAATTAAAAAAAAACAATAACCTCAGGCAATTTATTTCTTAGGCTTAGATATTTAGGTTTTTCCTCTTTGGGAGAATTCAGATTTTGATTTTTTTCCTTCCTTCCCTTTTTTTAAAATATTGAAATAGAATTTCTAAAAATAAATAAGTAACATTTCAAATTCCTTTGAATTTGTTTTGAAGATGGGTGGCTTTCTTTATGGCTAAGGGAAAAACTGCTGACTGAGATAAAAAAGGAGAAGTAAACCAAAATTGGATAAATTAAGTTACAAAGTTTAAAATTTGTATCTAATTTTGAATAGGCTTCCTATATAGAGACAACAGCAAAACCATATTGGGAGGGCACATTCCTGACAGTAGGGTTTCTGGTCTTACATAGCATGGCAGTAAGACCTGATAAAGTTCTCTGGTGATAGAGGAGCTTAGATAAGTTTTAAAGAGATATTGTCTAAATCAATGTCCTCCCAAATACTCACCAGTAAGTAACTCTTAAGATATCCCCAAGCAAGATAAAAATATTAGGGAAAAGCCAAAATAGAAGGAAAGGCATACCTAGCAAAACAGTTATTCCAAAATCGCCACTAAAACCATTCAATCAGGCCACATAATTCACTTAGACCAAGGCAAGGCTAATTTCTACCATAAATCTGTCTTGCCCTAAAACCTTTGAATCAATATACATTATCTTAAAATATTGAAATGGCCTCATACATGTCACTAAAATGAGAGTTACCAAACTGATTTGATTATCACCATGGTAATGAGTAATGAGAAAAAAGGAATGTCATCATTAGCACATTAAATGCAAATGTTGTCCAAAATAAATTCTATCATATTCTCTTGAAACTTGAGTTCTGCCAGCAACGTATGAGATGAAATAAAACGACACACTAGAGCTGACTTTTCTTGAATTATAAGCAGGTATAAAGTAGCAACTAAAAAACAATTACCCTGTAGAGTGATATATTTATCACAAGTGAAAGAAAGTAGTCAACAATATGACTTAAGTCTTTGAAATTACTTCATTTTCCACAAATGTAACATGTACCTGTACTTACTAAAATTCCAGGCTATCTGTTCATTAGATTACAGTAGCTGCATATAAACAATGAGCTGGTTTAGGCTTCAAATCTGGTTATATTCACCTTCCTGCTTCTAATGATTCTGTCTGAATTACTACTGTCAAAGATCAAAAACCCAAGGCATTCCATTTATTCTCCAGACAGCCCAAAGTTAGACCAACTGCAGGACCACTGACCAGGTAAAACCCAGGTCATATCAAGCTTTGAGTCTGAATTTCTGATAGGAAAGAAAATGAACAAAAACCCCCACCTGCACTGGTTGGTTGGAAGGGGGTCTCACGGTCTAGCTGAAACGCTGAGAGGAGTTGAAGTAAAACTTAGAAGGGACTATTTTAAAAAGTCACATTAACTATGCAGATTTGACAGGTAAAATACTAAAGAGCTCTTTTATTCCCATATTCATCACTTTTGACAATAGTCTGTCCGTCACTTTAATATGAAACGTGTCTAAATCTTAAAAATAGTCTCTTTAGCGTGTTGGAGCTCGGTGTTTTTTTATTTTTCAAAGCAAGCATCAGATGATTTTTAGAGAGTAAGACGTAATTGATGTGGATGGTGGGCAGCAGATGGGAACACCCACAGGGCTCTGCATTTCGGCATTGTCACTGCCCCTTCTAGGTTTCGGGCTGCCCCTTGTAAATCTAGTTTTTCCGGTGAACGTTCTAGCTCTTCAGCTCTCTGAAACGTTCCGGTTCCCTAGGAGACACTACCACTTATTACGTTTAGATTTCTGTCCTCGACCCACCCTGACACCTCCCTAATTTTCGTGGGCTTTTCAATTGCGGATATTCAGTTAAATTAAGTCAATTAAATTCCTTAACGCGACAGAAAACATCTGTTGAGCTGTGCTATTTGTGCGAAGCTGTGGCAAGTGGCTTCGACATTTAAGTTACTTGAGCATGAATTAGCAGATCTCGGAATAATATAATCAGAAATTGGGAATTTGCGTTAGAACGGAGAGGGACTAAGGCTTTAAGCTTTCCATGTTAATTGTGGTAAAGATACACGGATAGTTCTGGTTTCAAATTACACTCAAGTCTTGCCTTTGAAAGTAAGAAGGTTCTTCCACTTAAGGTTGGTATTTTATACACTGGTTAGGGTAATGACGCTCTAAACTCTGTGAGAGAATAAGGAGCAGATGCCATTTTTAAAGAGGAAGGTGAAGTCGTGTTTGGAGAGGTGGAAGGCTTCTTGGCACCTTCTAAAAAAACAGTCTCTATCTGACTTCTGAGAATGTGCATTTTCCACCTGCTC
>RCUC01172100.1:0-13899 GCA_003697995.1 Taxidea taxus jeffersonii
ACAACTTTGTATTTTTCAAGAATGCTTATATTAAACACAGAATGTGTAGCAATGGGGAAAGTCTATGAGCACAGGAATGGAAAGTGAACAGGAAAAATGGGGGAAAAAAGAACAACATAAAAAAGGGATTTTGCTTTGACTGATGAAGACAGATCCAAGTTAAAAAAATATATTAATGGAATAAATTATCTGATTTTATGTATTATTTCTTCAAAAGATGTTTTACAGAGTCATAGATTTATTTATAAAATTCTGTAGTATACGAATAATAGAACCAAAACATAGAAGTACTAATTCACATAGAAAAGAGTGAATCCACAAACTCTTTACCTAGAGAGTTTATGTAGGTGGAAATTTTGAGTAGATATGAAGTATACTCAGTAAATTGATGGCTGATAAATTCACAATTGATAAGGAAAGGAAGGATGCTTAGCATGTCTCAAAGCTCTTAGAGTGACACAGAGGACAACAGGATCCTCCCAAACATATCTCTTGAGTACTACAGCACAGATAGAATACTCCCTTGAATGTTAGCTCTGTGAGTATTTGTTTTTACTTAACAATTTTTTTTAACTTTAAGGTTTTTCTTTAGAATCTCAGTCATTCACTATGTAAATTATTGTGGGAATATTCTAGTTTTTTGCCAGGGATATTCTGAAAATGTCTCTCTTTTTTTTTTTTTAAGATTTTTATTTATTCATTTGACACACAGAGAGAGATCACAAGTAGGCAGAGAGGCAGGCAAAGAGAGAGGAGGAAGCAGGCTCCCTGCTGAGCAGAGAGCCCGATGTGGGGCTCGATCCCAGGACCCTGAGATCACAACCTAAGACGAAGGCAGAGGCTTAACACACTGAGCCACCCAGGTGCCCCAATGTCTCCTCTTTTAAAACATAACATTAGTTGTGAAAAGTACTTTGGAAACATGAATTGAACTCAGGATGTTAAATTATTGAAATAACTTAAAAATTGTTTTAAAAGACCAAATAACTTTTACTTATTTGTAAAATCTCTGGTAATTGGAAGGAGCATGATTTCTGTTGTTGTTCTATATTACAGTGTTTTTATTATTTTTCCAACAGGGTCCTATCGCCAGCAATAAAAATTAATTCTGAATGATTTCGGTGAAAAGGGAATTTTTTGAAAGGGTATTGAATAGATTATAGAATCATCTGGAACACTGGAGAAAAGGCTAGAAAAATGGCCAGGAGAAAGCAGAGCACACAGCTCTGAAGTGATCCTTAAGCAGTAGAACTCATCTGATGAGAACTCTGTTCCCGCCATCACCAAACACCAGATGAATGGTTTGCACCTGATTTCCTCTGGCGGTGTCATAGCCCACTGCTGACAGTGGCTACAGGATGCCCCTCCTACTGCAGGAGCTATGAGCCTACCCTCCAAGCTGCTGCCTCTGCTGCTGCCAGAATGAATTCCCACAGCCCGCTTCTCTTCTCAACAGCTCCCAAATCAATCTCCAGCTGGATGCAGATGGACTGAACCTCTTCACATGTCCTCTCCTCCAAGCACCAGAGCCTCTGAAGGCCAGGAGCCAGCTTTGGGGCTCTGCAGCAGAGGGCAGACATTTCACAGACTTAGGAGAAGAGTTCAGATGCCAGGAAGCTTAAAAAAAATGCAAATTACTTTAGTACAAATCCTAGGATTTGTAAACTATAACATGATTTGCATTCTTTCCTTACTATCTTTTGCTTTAAAGTGTAAAGCACATTTAAATGGCTATGCACTGAGTACATATGAACATGCTTCCACTTAATCCATATATTATGAATGTTCTCACTGTTTTTTGCCTCTCAGGTCAAAGTATTTTAACTTTCTGTTTTGCACAGAGTTAGATATCATATTCATGTTTTCTTGCAGCAACAAGTTTTAGTTTGTTTTAGAAAATTAACTTTATCAAGATGTTATTAATAGACAATAAATGGCACAAATCTTAAGGGTTTGGTTTGAGGAGTTTCGGCTTACAGACATCCTTCTAACCACCACCCAAAAGTAGATATGAAATATTTTCATCACATCAGAAAGTGCCCTTGTGTCTCCTTCCACTCAAACTTTCAACCCAGGAAACGACCATTTTCTGATTTCTAGCTGCATGAATTCGTTTTGATTTTTTCCGCCTTATATAAATGAGATCATACATTATATATCCTTTTGTATCCGTTTCTTGTTCATCACACTATTTTTGAGGTCCATCAATGAAGTTTTGTGTGTCTATTCGTTGCTGTGTAATATTCCATGTATGGATATACCACAATTTGTTCATCTTTCACTGATGGACAATTGAGTTCCAAGTTTTGAGCTCCTTTGAATAAGAGAGCTATAAACATTCAAGTATATGTCTTTTTGGGGGGGGGTTACCTATTCATTTGTCAGAGAGAGAGAAAGAGGCAGTGAGCACAATCAGGGTGAGCAGCAGACAGAGGGAGAAGCAGGCTCCCCTCTGGGCAGGGAGCCTGAAGTGGGACTCAATCCCAGGACTCTGAGATCACAACCTGAGCCGAAGGCAGCTGCTTACCTGCCTGAGCCACCCAGGCGTCCCAAGTATAAGTCTTTCTGTAAAGGTATGGCTTTACTTCTCTTAAATAGAAACCTAGGAATGGGTTTATAGAATTGATGAGTGTTTGAAAGATACTGCCCAATGTGTTGTTTTTTTAATCATTGTAATAGTTTATATTTCTACTGGTAGCCCATGAGAGTTCCCAGTGGCTCTGTAGCCTTACCATTTGCTATTTTCAGTCTCTGATTTTAGGCATTCCAGTGAGTGTAGGATGGTATCTTATGGTGGTTTTTGTTCTTCTTTCTTTGATGAGAAATGAACATCTTTTCATGTCCCTATTGGACAGTCATATGTCTTTTTTGTAAAGCGCTTTAAGTTTCTGTGCATTTTATTGGGTAGATTTCTCTATTGCTGATTTGTAGAAGATCTTTATATATTATGAATACAAGCCCTTTGTTAAACATATGTAACTACTTTCTTCCAGTCTGAAGTATGACTATTTTCTTAATGATGTATTTAAATGTGTAGAACTTCTCATTTTTAATGAAGTGTAATTTGTCACATTTTATTTTATGTTTAGTGATTTTTTACATACTGAGAAATCTTTGCCTGCTCCAAGGATGTGAAGCTATATTTCTATATGTCTTCTAAATGCTCTTCTAGATTTTATTTTGGGTGAATCTTGAAATAATTCTTATCTTACAGTAGTGTTTGAAGTGACATGGAGGTTGAGACTTATTTAATTTTCCGTAAAGATATCTAGTTGTTCTGATAACATTTGTGATCTTTCTTTCCCAAAAGAACTGCACTGGTGTCCTTGTTGAAAATGAATGTATGCCGTGTATGTGTCTCTTTCTAGACTCTATTTTATTGGTCTACATGCCTTTCTTGGCCATACAACACTGTGTTGATTATTATAATTTTGTAGCACATTTTGAAATCCTCTGGAATAAGTTGCTCAACTTTATTATTTTTTTCAAGAGTGTTTTGACTATTCTAGTTTCTTTGCATTTGATCTTGTATCCTGTATTTGCATTTGCATTACCTTGTATCCTACATACTTGCTGGATTTGTTTATTAGTTCTATTTTGAAAGATTAAACGGCCAATACTATGTTAGGGATTTTGTTTCTGTGTTCAGGAAAGATATTGGTTTGGAATTTTCTCGTAATGGCTTTGTCAGGTTTTGTTATCTGAGCATTATTTCATGCTAGTCTCATGAAACTGGGAAGTTATTTTCTCCTCCTTTATTTTCTGAAAGACATAAGGACTAATCCCAGATCATCCATTGCATTTAGTTCTCATATTTCTTTAGTCTCCTTTAGACTAGAGCATCTCCATGATCTTTCCCTGACTTTCATATAGTTCACAGTTTTAGAGTATAAAGAATCTCAATCAACATAAGGCCTTGTGGTATTTCCAAATGGCCAGACTCAGGCCATTCATTCTTATCAGGAAGAGCACAGAGATGATGTTGTCCTTATAGTATCACATCAAGAATCTTTCCGTGTAGATCCTTCCTACCACTGGAGATTTTAACCTTGATAACCCATTCGAGTTGGCAACTTCCAGACCCCTAAGCCATAAGGTCATGATTTTCCCCTTTGTGGGTGGGCTTTGTTAAGAGAAACTCCAAGACTATGCAAAGGTATAATTCTTCATGAAGCTACTACCAACTGGCTTTAGCATCCACTGATGACTCCACTGTGACAAGTGTCATCATTCCTTCTCCACACATTGGTTGGCATTATACTAAAAGGAAAAGCCTTCCTTTTTAATCCATTCTTCCCTTCTGGCCTGATGGATTTTTGCTTTATTCAATGGATTGTAATCTGATGACTAACATTATTTATTCTGATGCTCTGATTGCCCCAAATTTGGCTATTGAAGCCTCTTCAAGCTAACTCCTATGATGTCGTTTTAGCATGTTCCTGTCATTGTTTGAGAATTTCTGTGCTGTCTGACTCATTTTGTATTTTCTCTGTCCCAGCCTTGGAATTGACCATTTCTCCATGGAACTTGGTTCCTTTTTTGTTGAGCCATGTAGAAATCAGTATCTGGGTGCTCAGTGTGTTCATTACTGGTAAGGTATTATTACTTCTTGCTCTCTTGGCAGACAGAAGTATGTTTACATATCTATGTTATTTAATTATATATCTGTACATACTTCTTTATTTACTACCATATATCTCTCTATCTCTCAGTTGCAGTCCAATACCTTAGCCTTCCCCATTTCCATTTTTGTAAATCCCTTCTATGACCATGAGAAACCTGGCTCCCATTATCTTCAATATATTTACTTAATAGCTCAATCTCCCTGCAGGTGGGCAGCCTTCTGACTATGCCATGACCCTTCGTGGCTGCCATTCCCACCATAATCTCCTCAGCCCCTAGCAATGCCATTTCCTCCTTGTCCTTCTAACTTCCTCAGGCCCCAGCCACCTCCACAAGAAGGGAAAGGAAAAAGAGAGGAGGAAAATGAGAAGAAATTATCTCTCATTTTTTAAATAAACACTTCTCAAAACAGAAAAAAAATATATATATATATTTTTTTTTTGAGGCCAAACTAGACCACTTGCATTTTTTATCAGATTTTATTGTTTCACTATAATTGAGAATAGAAGGGACATAGTGAATACATTTTTATAAAAACACAGTTTGGGGGCGCCTGGGTGGCTCAGTGGGTTAAGCCTCTGCCTTCAGCTCGGGCCATGATCCCAGGGTCCTGGGATCAAGCCCCGCATCAGGCTTTCTGCTCAGCAGGGAGCCTGCTTCCCCCCCTCTCTCTGCCTGCCTCTCTGCCTACTTGTGTTCTCTGCCAAATAAATAAATAAAATCTTTTTAAAAACAAACAAACAGACACACTTTGACAGCTTTGTAAAGAGTCTGTGTATAAAAAATTGGGAAAACCTTTACAACGTGTGTATCCGTTTCCTATTGCTGCTGTAACAAATTACCAGACACTTAGTGGTTTAAAACAACACAGATTTATTACCTTATAGTTCAAGAGATCAGAAATCTGAAATGGGTCTCACCGGGCCAAAAACAAGCTGCTGCTTGGACTGTGTTTCTTCTGGAAGCTCTGGGAAAGAATCTATTTCCTTGCCTTTTCCAGCCTCTAGAGGCCACCCACATTCTTTGTTTCTGGCTCATCAAAGGCAACAATGTAGCATCTTTAAATCTCTCTCAGACTCTGTTCTGCCTTTGTCACTCTCTTCCACTTCTAGGACCCCTTGTGATTACATTATGGGTTCACTGGATAATCCAGGATAATCTCCCTGTTTTAAGGTCAGTTGATTAGCAAATTTAGTTCCACCAATAACTTTAATTCCTTTTTTGACATATAACACAACATATTCAGAGGTTCGAGGATACTAGGAGGTGAAGATTTGGGGGAGGCTATTATTCTTTCTACCACAGTGTAAGATGGACAAAAGGTTGACATCTTTATATAAGTAAATCTTGGAAATCAATAAGAATAATAACATTCCATCAGAAAAAATATCAAAAAAAATTCACAAATAATTAATAAGGGGAAAAGTAGAAATGACTCAAAACTCAAAACAAAACTTATGCTTGATTACACCAGTTATTAAAGAAATTCACATTAGAGGAAATATCGAAGACAAGTTTTCACTAATCAAATTGGCAGAGATTTTGTTTTTTGTTTTTTTCATAATAATGGTCAGTATGGTGAGGAGAGAGAGAGAGAACGGCACTCATGCATTCCTGGTGAGCATTCAAACTGGCAAAACCTTCCGGATGGCAGTTCAGCAATATATATAAATGACCTTAAAATTATGCAAACCATTTGACTCAACAATTTTATTTCTAGAAATTTGTCCTAGGATAACTATAAAGGTATTTGTAATATGGTTTAGTGTAAGAATATTCATCAGTTTTGTTTAACGAAAGATTGGAAAAATATAAATGCTTACTGGAAGGAGGTTGCTTGAATGAATTTGGATATATTCTATATTATAAAATAGTCTATTTGTGTAAAAGTTTTATAAATAATATAGATGGTAAAAAAAAATGAAAAATATTCATGTCTTTAAAATTATGGCTAGAATCTTCTCAAATCCAATCCCCTTTCAATAAAACACCCAATTTTCAAAATTTTGTGTTCATTTTCCCTTGTCTTTTATTATAATTTTATTACACATGTATAGATTCATATACAGACAGTAAATATTACTGCTTTAGAAGCACATTTATTGAGATGAGAAGAAACCCAGGGTATACTGAAAAAAATCAGGTTGAAAAACAGCATAATCAGGATTATCTAAGGTTTTTTTGTGAAAAAAAGATATATTAAATCTGGAAGGATATATAGCAATGTAACATGGTTAATTCTGGGTGATAGGCAGTATCTGATAATCTGGATGTTTTCTTTTTACTAATTTTTCAAAGCTTAGTTAATAGAGTAAAGATACTTCATCATTGAAAGCTATAGTTAGAAGAGCTTATTTAAAAGGTAGTAGGTGGGGCACCTGGGTGGCTCAGTGGGTTAAAGCCTCTGCCTTTGGCTCAGGTCCTGATCCTAAGGTCCTGGGATCAAGCCCCGCATTGGCAGGGAGCCTGCTTCCCTTCCTCTCTCTCTGCCTGCCTCTCTGCCTACTTGTGATCTCTGTCTGTCAAATAAATAAATAAAATCTTAAAAAAAAATAAATAAAAGGTAGTAGCATTCTTAATATTTTGTTCATCTACTGTTCAACCTCTAAATTATGAAAGTAAAACAACTTCTAGCTGTACTATTAAAAAGTAGAAGGAGATGACAAAATCAAATTTTTATTTAGTACTCAATTATACATGTGTTTGGTTTTAGGGATACATCAAGGTGAAAAATATTTTTTAAGACCTTTATTTCACATGTATTACTGTGGAAAGGTCTTGTTACCCGTCCAAGTGACCCAGTCACAGGAGTATCTGCCTGAGATGTGACATGCCTGAAGCCAAGAGAATACAAGGAGAAATCACCATGGGGACTTCAGGGAAACTTTAGTGGAAGACATGACTGTGAGCTGTACTTGGAAGTACAGACATGGCCAGACTAACTTCCTTTCAGCTTCCTACCAGTAATCTGGAGTTTATTCTTTGGATGGGATAAAAGAGGGTGATCTTTTTCACCTTCTCTTGAGAGCAGGGAGTGGGCCACGGTGAACGAAGAAGCAGAGAAAACAGAAATGCCCTCTGTCCTGGCCTATCTCCACCAGACCTCCAACTCCAGACTCACCCCCTAGATGCCCTAACCTTGGCAGTCCCACTTTCCCAGTCTATTTCCCTCTGCTCCCGTATCAATGCCTTATGTAGACTCCCAGGGAAATGGAAGCCGTGCTTGGATGGAGAGCCCTTTGTCAGCATATTTTCTGCCAGGAGATGTCTTCTATCAGTGGCAATATTGATTTTTTTTTTCTTACACAGATGGACCTGTGATTGTTACTGTTTTAACACTAAATGATATATGTTAGAAAGAATAGCAAAAGTCCAGATTAATGCAAAAGTCAGTGGTTAACACAAAAGCTGGGATTCTGGTTACCTTGGAATGTGGAAGGGCAGGGATGTGGTTGGGAAGGGACCTGCAAGGAATGTCTAAGGCACATTCCATTTCTTAAGGTGGGTGCACAGGTGTTCATCTTACTATTATTATTCTTGAAAATGAAGATTTATATTTTATATGGTCTTAGGTGTACATGAAGCTCTTCATAATTAAAAGAAAATAGGTTAGGTGAAAAAAGCAGGAGCTTGAAGAGGGTGAGTGGGGGAAGGGAGAGTGTGGAAGGAGGCATACCCATCACTCACCAGGATGGTTTGCTTTGCTAACTATTATTTGATCCTTATTCTCTCTAAAATGGCCTCGTCTCTAATTTATCACCAAGCATGAATTATAAATATTTGTTTATCTGTAGAAGAGCTTTTGCTAAGGAAAATGCTTTATGAATTAGCCGTGGAACTTACAATACTTTAGAAGAGCTCCCGGAATCCGACGGCTGAAAAGCCAAAGCAATGAGCATTGAACAAATGCAGCCTAAAAGGATTTGCATCATGTAGCCAGCAGAGAGCAAGTGCATTTACTGGGGTTATAAGGGAGTCACGGGAATTGTGTGTTTAGATAGCGTTCAAAGCGAGCTCTCACCGGGTCAGGGAAGAAAGGTTCTCTTGCAGGGGCGGGATGGCTGGAGCCCGCTGATAGAAGTAGGAGAGTTTGAACTGGAGGGAAGAAAATGTTTCAGGCTTTGAATTATTTGTGGTCCTGTTGCTCTTTGGACTCACACCGAGCGGGAGCCGCCAGCCTGGTGATCACACGGGCCTGCCGCGGACTGTCCAGGAATGCTCCGCGGCGGCCGCCACCTCTTCTTTAGCAGCCCTTTTCCCAAACCACAAAATCCAAATGAATGTGTTTTTCTTCTAAACGGGCATGGCTTTGAATATGAAACCAAAATTTCTGGTTTGAGAAGAGTCAACATTTTGGTGGCATTTACATTTCTGGTCTTTATTTTCCAAGCATCGTAGCAAAGATAAACTGTCCTCCCCCATCTGTGCTAAACATCTTTTTATAGTTCACTGCAAAGTGGACACCATAGTGCTCATCGTGGTCGCCACTGGTTCGCGTCTGCTCGTTACTTATTTTTAGATCCGTTTGTCTCAACAATAGAAGCCTGCCTGCCCCTCGGCATTGCTATTCTCTTTGTGATAGGAGAAGAGAAAAAGTTAGGGAAGGCCTTATGAGTCAGGGTCCAGGAAAAATGACTTCAGCCTCGTCTCCCCAGCTCTGTTTCTGCTTCCGCCTCCATGCTCTTGTCCTTTTTCATTGTCTTTCCTCTCCCCCACCTCCATCCTGCCACGTCCCAATCTCCTCTTGTTCTTCCTCCCTCCCTCTAGCCAAAGGTTCCACATTTGGAAAGGCTCTAAGAAGTTCCTCACTCCCACCCTGTTACTTATTACAGAACAATTTTGCCTGCACCATCCACAGGATGAAGGACGTAATTAGAAAGAGAAGTTTAAACCATTGTTTAAAATTGGCTGCAATAAAGGAGTCATTCGTGGTTTTTTTTTTTTTTTAAGATTTTATTTATTTATTTTATCAGAAAGAGAGAGAAAGAAAGAAAGCACAAGCAAGGGGAACAGCAGAGGGAGAGGGAGAAGCTCAGCTCCTGCTGAGCAAGAAGCCCAATGTGGGACTTAATCCCAGGACCTTGAGATCATGACCTGAGCCAAAGACAGACACTTAATTGACTGAGCCACCCAGGTGTTGCTCAACTTATTGATTTTTTAAAAAAGATTTTATTTATTTACTTGACAGACAGAGATCACAAGTAGGCAGAGAGGCAGAGAGAGAGAATGAGAGGAGGAAGCAGGCTGTCCGCAGAGCAGAGAGCCCGATGCGGGGCTCGATCCCAGGACCCTGGGATCATGAGCTGAGCCGAAGGCAGCGGCTTTAACCCACTGAGCCACCCAGACGCCCCCTTATTGATTTTTTATAGAAATTTTATCCAATCATGGTAGAAGTAAGAGGGAATTATTATTATTTTTTAAAGATTTTATTTATTTATTTATTTATTTGAGAGAGAGTATAGGTGGAGAGGAGGTGCAGGGGTAGGGGTGCAGGAGGAAGGGGAAAGAATCTCAAGCAGACTCCCCACTGAGCGGGCACCCCAATGCAGGGCTCCACCTCCCAAAGAGATCATGACCTGAGCCAAAACCAAAAGCCAGTCACCTAACCGACTGAGCCACCCAGGTGCCCCAAGAGGGAATTATTTTTGTATTCTCCATGTAGAAAATGACATTACAAAATCATAGGAAGAGAGCATGCAACCAAAAAATGCAGGAGAATTATCATAACAGCATGCTAATTAATAAATCTAATCTGTTATTTCTATTGATTTTGTGATATTTATGCTATTTGTCAGCCCCTCAAAATCTGCTTATTTGTTGAGGTTTAGATTGTCTCTATAGAGGGGCATTTGGGTGGCTCAGTGGGTTAAGCCTCTGCCTTCGGCTCAGGTCATCATCTCAGGGTCCTGGGATCGAGCCCCGCATCAGGCTCTCTGCTCTGCAGACAGCCTGCTTCCTCCTCTCTCTCTCTCTCTGCCTCTCTGCCTACTTGTGATCTCTGTCTGTCAAATAAATAAATAAAGTGTTAAAAAAAATTCTCTCTACAGATATATTTACCTTGGGACTCTATGTTCATAATCTTATGTTTATTTTCATAATAAGAAACCCCTGAATTGTAAAAGCATCAGCAGCCACAACACTTAGCTCTGCCCTTCATGCTCAAGAAAATGAGCGATTGCAAATGTGAAAGGCCCACAATCCATGAAGGAAGATTCTTTCCATATCAACACAGGAAGATAAGCTTCTCTGATGCTATCCTTCTGATGTTTCTGGTTCTGATTTATAACGTATCTTTTTCTATTTCCAGCCATTGTGTAGAACCTTTTTTTTCAAACAGTCAAGTGCCTGTTTCACACTTATTCTTCCCAGAGCATCAGTTCCTAATTCAGAACTGTGCTTTTTGATTTACTGGAAACCTGCCCAGTGGGCATTGCCCTTGTGTACCCATTTGATATAGTGCTTCCACGAACTGATGTTTAGTAAATATTTAATAGGGTGTGTTCAGCTGAATTAGGTCAGCAGCTAAGGTAGGAGGGGAACAGTATTTTTTTTGAAATACTGGAACAGCTTTGGATGTCGAAAAGCGTTAGAAAGCAGAGGGCCTGACAGGAAAGACAATAGTTACTGCTCTCTTTTTCTCAAGAGGCTCCAGAACCTGCTCCAAATTTCCTGAGAGGATGTTCCAGTCAATAGACAGTTGGTTCTGATGTTGATCTGAAGGTCTTGGGCGAGAGACATTCTAACCCTCCTGTCTGTGTGCCTCAGTGGGTGTAGAGATTCACCCAGCAAGCACAGTGGGTCCAAATCACTGGAAAACATTGAAGGATTTAGTGGTGAAAGGACATCATTTCTGCAACGTACCACCAAACTTTTGGGAGGTGCAGGGTGGGGAATGTCTGAGAGATAGAGCAAAGACAGTAAAATTTAACATCTGGGTAAAAAGAACATGGAAATTTTTGGCCACACTCTTGAAACTTTTCTATACATGTGGAATTATGTAAAAATTAAAAATTAAAAGAAAACTGCTACAACATTCTAAAAAGAGGACACAATGAAAAAAGAACAGTGAATCTCCATTTTGACTACTTTTCTGCTTGGCATGATGAAAACATTGTGACACAAAGAATTTTTTTTTTTTTGAAGATTTTATTTATTTATTTGACAGACGGACTTCACAAGTAGGCAGAGAGGCAGGCAGAGAGAGAGAAAGGAGGAATCAGGCTCCCTGCTGAGCAGAGAGCCCAATGCAGAGCTCGATCCCAGGACCCTGAGATCATGACCTGAGCCGAAGGCAGAAGCTTTAACCCACTGAGCCACTCAGGCGCCCCTGTGACACAAAGAATTTAAGTCAAAGATTATCTCCATGTCTCTTTACCTGGTGTATTATGAAAAGCTGGGTGGGACACCTGTGTGGTGTGTGGGTTAAGGGTTAAGGGTCTGATTCTTGGTTTCTGCCCAGGCTGTGATCTCTGGGTTGTGATATTGGGGTCCTGGAATGGAGTCCCTCATGGGCTCTGTACTCAATGGAGGGTCTGCTTGAGATTCTCTCCCTCTGCCCTTCACCCTCTGGCTCGTGCACTCTCTCTTAAATAAATAAATAAATAAATAATATACATATGAAGAAAAGCTGAGTGTTACTGAGATTTTGGTAACTTAAATTATTTTAAGTGTTGCCTATTTAAGAGAATTGGGACTATCTGTGAATGAAAGAAATTCGAGCCTTGTAAGACTCCACAGACAATTTTACATTTCTAACAACACAGATACTACAAGCAGTGGTACCCCTCGAGTTTTTTTTGAAATCTGGGTTAAAACTAGAGGCCCCTGCATTCCTGCCAATAGCCTAACTTCACTGTTGTTATTGTTGTTGTTCTTCACTGTTTTGTGTCACCTACTATTCCCTAAGTTACATATATTATATCTATCTTGGATGACAGCCTCCATAAAACATGGTGGGTTCCATGGTAATGCTAAAAGGATAATGTATGAGATCAAGATTTTCCTGCTGAGCTGAACTGGGACTTTTGCATGTACTGGAGGTACAGGGCGTGTGTTTGCAAAGTAGAGGAGAACCTTGATTGGGTTAGGGTTAGCCTTCTTGGGGTATAACTCTGAGGACACTGCAGACCAGTGGGGGGAATGGGGGAGAACATCAGTGAAAGAGGAAAACACATTGTTGTTATGGTAAACCCCATATTCAGATAAGAAGAGGAAACATACTTTCCCTCTGTTTCCCCTTTTCTCACCTCTTTGTGTTTGCTGCATTCTCTCCATGGCCTTCTATTTCCAGAATTTAAGATAGGTTTATTTGAAATGTTCTGCTATGTTATTTCAAATAGATATTTAATATGTTACAAACATCTAAAAGTGTATTAACCATTTGCACCAATTACTATAGCTCTTAAAAGATATTTATGTAGTTCTAAGCAACTAATCTAGAGCTAACTTTGGGAACAAAGATGTAAACTAAGAAATGTGTTATGCATTTTTACTTTTGTATTAAAATAACTTTCCGTTTTGCACAAACGGAAAGTAGGTACAGCTACAGAAGAGGAAAACTGATCTTGGCTGGGAATTGGGAGGCTTGAATTTCATGTCCATAGGCAATAGCATTTGATTGAGCGTGTCCCCAGCAAATCTTTGCCTTCCCCGTGCTTGATACAATAGGTCATTAGCAGCCCATTCTTACAGTCCTACAAAAGTCTCTGTTAAATTTTTTTTCCATCGTTTCTATCACAGTAGTTAAGCCAATTGCAATCTGGCTATTTTTAATGTTCAACTTTGAGCTTTGTTAGTTTTTCTGGGAAAGAAATAAAAGATATAGCATCGGTTTTCTGTTATTTTTAAAGGTTTATTTATTATTCAAGAGAGAGAGGTACAGGGGCAGGAGAAGTGGAAAAGGAAGAGAATCTCAAGCAGATTCCCCACTGAGCACGGAGCCAGACTTGGGGCTTGATCTCAGGACCCTCAGATCACAACCTGAGCTGAAACCAAGAGTTGGACGCTTAACTGACTGAGCCGCCTAGGTGACACAATTGGCTATCTTAGCCAATCACTAGGATCCTTGGAGAGCTTGTTAACACAGAGATCATCGGGTTCCTACCTGAAGGTCTGGAGCAGACCTTCATTAACTGGTATCCAAATCCATGATGAGCCTTGTTTGGTTTTGTTTTGTATGGGGTTTACCATAACAACAATGTGTTTTCCTCTTTCACTGAAATGTCCTTGTTTGGACATTTCCCTAATGTCCTTTCTTTTGGTAATCTTTTACCTGAT
>RCUC01172105.1:0-22762 GCA_003697995.1 Taxidea taxus jeffersonii
CAAAAGAGACTCTTAATGTCATAAAACAAACTGAGGGGGGTGGGGGGGAGAGGGGTTGGGAGAGGGTGGTGGGGTTACATTATATGTTTAAATAAAGCTTAAATAAAAAGAAAAAAAAAGAAATTAAAAAAAACCTCACCAAGTGGTGTTTGTTTAAAAAACTTGTCTTTGAGTGGTGATAGGGGGGTGTGGTACCTGGCTCATTTAGTGCTCCTATTCTGGAAAATTCTACTCCTTACCTGGCATTCATAGAGAGGTATTATATCAATGTTTCCAAATCATCTTTTTTAAAAAATATTTTTTATTATTTATTTATTTAAGAGAGAGAGCATGGGCAGGGAGGAGGGACAGAGGAAGAGGGAGAGGGAGAAGCAGACCCTTTGCAGAGCAGGGATCCTGACATGGGACTCAACCCCAGGTCTCTGCAATCATGATCTGAGCTGAAGGCAGACACTTTACTGACTGAGCCACCCAGGTGCTCCCAATTTTTCTTTTGTGGATGGATTTAGCATTTATTTTGAGCTGTATTCTGCAGCTTGCCTACCAAATTTGGAACATAGAGTCATCCTCTGTCCCCAGCAGATGTGGAAAATGAAAGGCAATGTGACTGGTCCAAGGTCACTTCCCAGGTCATGGCCAACCCTATGGTTTGTCCTCCCAGATTCCAACTGTAGACTGGTTCTCAGGTGACTGGGACACCTGGCTTCTTAAGCCCTTCAAAATGTCCATTGTTTTTTTGTTTGTTTGTTTGTTTGTCTTTTGGTGCATGTTTTCCCTCTGAGGGCTGGGTTGAGACCATTTTCTCTATAGCTGAGAGTTTTTAAGGACACTCTCAGAAACCAATCTCAGTTTTCAGTACAACAGTATTCCTCCTTCCATTGTATCACCTCATCACAGCTTTTTTGTCCTCCTGAGCTCCTTTGATATTTGGTGCCTTTTTCCCAAATCTATACCTGGTCACCTCACCAGTCCAGAACCTCATAAGCCAAGACTCTGTATGAGTAACCTGTGAATCAGTCTGAAATACATATGCTTAGCTGGAGTAATAAATACCTTCATTATCCCAGACCACCCCGCTAATATTGCTAATATTTTATATTCAACATGAATGCCTCACTCTACAAAGACCCTGTTGTTCTGCACTCTTAGGCTGTGGTAAGGCCTGAACATAATCTCCCTGTTCATAATGGACACACAGGCTTAGGTTAAAACTTTTTGTGAGCTCTTGTAAAATCCTTTGGGAAATCAATATAGTTTACAGCAGTGCCTTATGCCACTCTCCTCACAAGCTCCTCCAGCCCATTCATGGGGATGTCCAAGGAACCCTGGGCACCACACACAGAGTGGCCATCAGGGCCTGACTCTGCCCACATGTCAGGGCTGACTCAGGAGCTCAGGCTCCCACCCTGCTTTCAGCCTCTGCCATCCCTCTGGAAAGGAGTTTGTGCTCTGCACACATCACAGAGATAGAGGAGGGTACAGGAAAGAAAAGCCACCAGCCTAATGAAACCCATACAATATTAACCCCTTCCATCCTGCTTCGAACTACTCTGGAAGAGAACATGAGAGGCCTTCAGTTGTGGCCAAAGCCCTGCCCTGGCTGTTCATTTTCCTGATAATAAAATGCCTCTCTGTTGCTGCCAGACTGCTGCTGATAAATCTCTTTTGGTGGTGAAAGAGATGAACTTATGTCGATTGGTTTGCTGGCATCTTGTTTCTCTGTAGGGTCCATGGACAAGTGGCCTTGGCATCAGCTGGGAGCTTGTTGGAAGTGCAGACTCTCAGGTCCCTCCCAGGCTTACTCAATCAGAATCTGCATTTTCATGAGATACCTAGGGGATCAGAACCTGAGAGGACCTTCCCAAAAAACCACTGTGGAATATTCCACAAGGGAAAGTTAATCAACCACACTGATACACCAATGGGGAATGGGTGGTTGTTTCCACTGCCTTTTTGGCCATTTCTCTCATTCTACAATCCTCTGAAGGGTAGATTTCCCAGTGGCCCCAGTGGGAATTGTGATGGAAGAAGGGAAAGAACACCATGGAGGCTGTGACATAGAGCAGTGATGGAAGCTAAGCATGGTCCCAACAGCAAGAAATCCAACTCGCCAAGGCTTGTGAGTGCTCCAAAGCTCTATGTTTTTCTTCTGCTAGATCATTTAGTGTCAGCTTATGTTATTGGGGATTTTACTTGCTTTTGGAGGTGGTCCTGTCTTGTAAGAACCTGTCCTCTTAGATTCACTTTGGCTGTATCTCAAAGTTTTGGGACCCTTGGCTCGTCATTTCCCTTCCATGTAATTTTGGATTTCCTTCTTGAATTCTTGGCTGACGTATTCATTGTTTGGTACCGTGTTCTTTAACCTCCATAGATTCAGGGTCTTTCCAGGTTTTCTCTTGTGGTTGATTTATAGTTCCATGGAATCATGGTCAAAAAAGGTATATGACAGGATATCCATTTTTTTAAATTTCTTGAGACTTCTTTGTGGCCTAACATGTGATCTATTCTGGAAAATAAGTATTGTGCCATTATAGGGTGGAATGTTCAATCTGTTCAAACCAGTGCATCACTCAAAGCCATTGATTCCTTGTTGACCTTCAGTATAGATCATGTCTCCATTAATAGGTGGGGTGTTAGAGTCCACCACTGTATGGTATTCCTGTCAAAAAGAACCTTTCTGTTGTTAGTACCTGTTTTATGCATTTGGGTGCTCCTATTTTGGGTGTCTACATATTTAAAATGGCTCTACTTTTTGTGTGGTCTCCATTATAATGTAGGGTCCTTCTTTCTGTCTTACTACACTCTTTTTTTCCTACAGTCTGATTTGTCTGGTAGAAGTATTCCTTGCTTTATTTTGGCATCCATTTGCCTGTTAGATGTTTCTCATCTGCTCACTTTCAATCTCTCCCTAGATCTACGGGGTCACGTGAGGTCTCCACTTCAGACAAGTCAGTGGAACTGTGTCAACTGAGACTGAGTATGTAAACTGGTGAGTATTTGAGACCATAGACTTCAGAACAACATGGACCTAACAGTCCCCTTAGCCATCAAGGAGAGTGTGGAGATTCTCTGAGCAAGGATATGGACCGTTATCCTGGCCAAAGAAAGCAAATCCCTGCTCCATCACGTCCCAACAAAGGTACAGTGGCTACCATGGATCTGACCAAGATGCTGGGGCCTGGAGGGCATTGCTGCCTTCCAAAGGACTGCTTAAGGAACTGCAGGAGTGCTAGAAATCCTAGCTCCTAGGTCAGCATAGATGTGAATGGAACCAGCTGTGAACCCAGCTGTGGCCTTCAAGGGACACCTCCCCCCATCTTCCCCCACACCCAAAACAAGTGGGTAAAGGAATCCAGAGATCATGGACAAAGATCCCAGAAGGATTCCAGTCTTGGTAAAGGGTGAGCCTAGAGAGCCTAGAGGGATACTGAGGATGGAAAGTCCTGACTGCCCTTCCTCCATTTACAAAGTATCTTCCTTTGGCTTTGTCCATTCCACAGGCAAGATTGGATCTCTTTACATGTTCTTCCCCACTTAGTGCTGATGCAATTCCAGAGACTGAACTAGAAAATGGTCACTTCTAAATACTTGGTCCAAACAAACACAAACCCCAACACACAAACAAAAACACCACATCATAAGGAAGTAGGGCATAGTGCTTCTTGCTTTAGAATGGAGAAAGGCAGCCCCTCTCCTGGGGAGGACATAGTTCTGGAGAATGCAAGGAACTGTTAAAGCCTCACCAGTTCAATGCTTGTTGCTGCTGTTCCTGGGAAAGTAATGGCAACCTCTCCATCTCAGGAGTCCTGAGGGCTGTCTCTGCTGTTTGCACCAATTCCTTATACTGAAATGAACCTGTCCTGTAGGAAAGGGGATTTGGGGGTGCCACCAGTAGCTAGTGGGGAGGGCTGGCCATTCTCCTTCCTCCCACATAGAGTAGCTGATGACTCAGACTTCTTAGCTCAGGAATGAAAACGAGAGTCTGTACATCTTTTCCATTACCGTAGGAAGGAAAAGAACGAAACCATACTCCTGAGCGAGAAGAGGGGGGAAAGGATGCTTTAATATAATACTATTTAAACCTATGGAAAAACTATGTAATACTACTAACTACTGTCCCCCCAAATAAGCAAATAGGTGGGAGGAAGAGGTGTTGAGCAGATGGGGTGCACACACCTCCCAGCTGCTGAGGGGGAATCCTTGCATGGCCACTGGTCACATGGACTCAAACATGATGGTGGCTGTGGCCAGTTCTCCTGTTGCTGGAGTTCTTCTAGATAGCTAGGACTGGGGCTCCAGCTGGCAGGACACGTAGCTAAGGACAGAGGGACATCTGAGTTGACCAGCAACTTCACTTCAGGAGTCCCTTCCTAGGTTACCCACATCTGGAATCTGGCACCCTAGCAACAAGACCTGAGGCTGCTCAGGGAGCCATAGAAGAAGGATCCCTGGAGGGGCTAGCAGGAAGAGTCCACCCCGACCCTCACTCAGCTCCTGCTGGGCCTCATCTGTCATCGTCCCACTGAGCCACTCCACAGATGGGAACCAGGCCCTGAATGGATGCTGGGGCTCTAGGGTATAATTCTTTACAGCCACATGGAGCAGCATGATGTTCTTGAGGAGTCTGTATTCCTGGGCAGAGACAGAAGCACAGGATGCAGACAGAGCCTGCGTGGGGAAGCTGCAGGGCCTGGTGAGGGCTGAGCAGTGGGACAAGGGGCCCGTCCTGGGTCTTGGCACACGTGGCCACCCTCATGCCAGCAAATTCATACAGTCCCAACCTGTTCTAAGAGGCAAGTAGAAATTGCCCATCCTCCCAGAAGATCTCCTTGATGCCTTTCCTCTAACCCTACTGCTAACTAGATATGTCTTCTACTTCTTTCTTCACAACCAATCCCAGTGAATGTGAGACAGAGGGGAGGGGATGGAGCCATGGAATGTTCTTCCCAGGGACCTCTCTGATTCCCACTGCCTCCCCTTCCCTACAGGAAGTGCCACATATGCTCACCTTATTCTTTTTTTTGGTGGTTGATCTCATTCCCTTTGAAAGAAGACAACCAAAGCCTCTCAGAAAGAGCACCCTTGTTAGTACTAGCACCTTACAGACAACACTTCTTAGGCTGCGCTTAGGCCAGGACACATGAGGGGGCCATAGAGATATAGATAATGGGACTGGGGTCTAGGCAAGGTGCTGGGGCCCAGAGAAAGGAGGATGTGGGGAAGATGAACCAGCTCCAGGTTGGGACCCTGCAACACGACCCTTATGATGAAAGAAGGGGGCAGCCGAAGCCTCAGGCAGGCAGGGGCTGCTGGGATACTCAAGTGTTGCTGATGTGCAGGGTCCTCACTTCATTCTCTTCCCACAGGCAAGCTCTGAGGGAGAGCCTGTGGTCCATTCAGACAGACCTAATGCAGCTTTGCCTTCAGCAAGCTCTGCTGCTTCACCAGTCTTGGGCACCAGTCTAGGTGCAGCCTCCCTTCACTCAGCACTGAGATTGGCAAGAGACCCCTGCTCACAGGGGTGGCTGTGAGGCTGTAATGGGGGGAGTCTTGCCAAGTACAGAGAGCTCAGGGCACAGTACAAGGGCTCTCTGCTCCCAAACCTCAGAACTCTGGTCCTTGCTCCACAATGCTCAGGCTCCCCTACCTCCAGGTAGTCCTCCATTGCAGTATCCAACATCCACCAGATCAGTGAGGAAAGTGCCAAGGTAGGGGAAGACACCCTGTATCATGAAGGGTAGGGTTGAGATGAGTCCCTGAACTCTTGTGCCACAGGGACCCTCCCCTGAAAAGGCTTCAGCTTCCTGGCCCACACCTGCTTCCCACTGGTGAGGAAGGGGGCAAGGACCCTTAATAGTTTCCCTTCAATTACCTGTCCCCTCCCCCTCCCAGAACATCAGACTCCTCCTGATCAACTCCAGGACATACTTGGTGTACATCACAGTGTATGGAGCCCCGGGCCACTCCACGCCCACAAATGCATTCTGTACCCAGCTTTCTAGACCCTTCTCCTGGTCACTTGGAAATAAGAATGTTAGGAACTGTGACAACAGGAGGTGGGGTTGGAGTCACAAGTCATACCTGTCCTGATTTGGAGGCTTCCAGCCCTCAGGGAGGAGCCATTCTCCTTTGACATTGGAGGCCCTGTATCTCAGGCACAGTCCCCTTCTTTGGAAGCCTCTTCCAGGCTTTCTGTAGGTGCCTCACCAGGGTAGCAAATTTATTAGAAGGCCGCTTCTGAAGGGCCAAGGTCTCATTCCTTGAGAGCAGAATACCCTCTGTCCACTTGCTCTCCCTGTCTTTGACATCAGGCCCTTCAGACCCTAGACATCTGACCTAAGTTGGATGATATTGATGCGCCATTATCCTGAAACATGTCATGAACCTGTTTAGAACAATCTCAGCTACAACATTCAGTCTTTGTGTGAACTTGGGCTTGTAGCCTGGCCTCCCTGAGCCTGTTTTCTCATTGGGAAAAGTGAGAACTCCATCTACCTCCCATGGTCTCCTGAGGACTTAGGATCCTATGACTGTCATCACTGTTGTGACCCTCAACCCTCCCCAACCCCATCATTGAGCAGGGGCCTGTCCTCAAGGCTGTCATGGTTTCTTCAGGCCCCCTTGTGGACCAGCTGTGGACATAGAGAGACTGGAAATCTAGCCTAGGGAGTCTGAATGGGCAGCACCAACTTGTCCCACCCCAAAGAGAATCTTCAGCCCAAGCTGTCAGCACATTCATGCCAAAGGCCTCCCCTCCCCAAAGAATGGTTAAGGCCATTCCCTACTCCATCCACACAGGACTATGTTCCCTCATACCCCTCCTCTCTTTCTAGACCTGCACCTTCTGTGCCACTTGATGAATAGTTTCCTGCCCTGTGGGCTGTCTTGAGCACACGGCTTTCTAACAATTTGAAAACTCTTATTAAATAGAGGGAAGGAAGGCAGGATCAGTGTAGGAATAATGGGGCAGGGGAGTGTGTGAGGCCCTTTTCTTGGAGGACCCCAACGTGTCACACTGCCTGGGTGAGGGTTTTCTCTGGACTCCTCTGAGCACTAAGGTCTTTGTAGGACATGGGAGGGAGTTCTCATAGGGTCATCCTGGGCCTGCTTTCGCAGATTGAGCAGATATGTTCTGGTGGATTTTGGTCTCCCATGGGCAGAGGGTTCAGTGGCTATCAAGGAAACATGTGAAAATATTGAATTCAGCTCAGCGCAGGGTAGGACATTGAGGAAAACTGATTTCTAAAGCAGGAGGCTAGCAGCCATTCTCCAGGAAGGCTGAGAGAACCCGCCCCAGGCCCAGGTCCTTTGGTCAGTGTTGGCTGCCTCCCAGGAGGTCCAAACTGACTGAAGGGGAGAAGGACAGGCCTGTGGGAGATTCCACACCCATCCATTCTCCCATGTCCTCTTCAGGAGGTGAAAGGAGATACTGTGCAGAGCCGAGAGGATGGAATGCAGGGAGGTTTAGTTCCCCAGGATTTGACAGGCTTGGGGGAGGGAAGAGGTGGAGCTGTCAGGGGGAGAGCATGAGCCCCATCTGCTCTAGAGCTTCAGTCTCCCCTCAGTTTACAGCTCCCCTCCTGAATGAAGCAGCTGTCCAGGGGCCTACAGGAGGGGATAGATAAGCCCTAAAGAGTAACAATGCTGAAGAGGGGGAGGATTTTCCCTCACTCCAAAGCAGGAGTCACATAGGAACTGTGCATCCCAACATTGGACCATGCAAGTTAAGATCAGCCTGTCCCCGGGAGGAAGAGCCTAGGGACTGCATAGTCCCTAGATCTTAGACCAGGGATTTCAACTCTGAGAAGTGATAAAGACAGAAAAGCAGTTCCTGAGGCTCCAAAAACTCACATAGGCCTCCAATGGCATACCTGGGCCAACTTGATCCAGTGTGCCACCACCATGGCCCTGTCCTGGGATGTCATGCTTGGGTTGACAAATCTGGTGATGATGATGCAGGTGGCCACTCCATTGAACTGGGCGATGGTGGTCCAGACTGTGGGTGCCAGGTGCTCATTGCCTGGCTTGTTCTTCCTGGACCAGATGGAGCCCAGGCACTGATAGGGCAGCACCGTCTTGAACAGCTTCTAGAGGACAGTAGGGAGGTTTGTTTACCCTTCCAGATGTTCGCACAAGAAAGACTCATGTCCTAGGTAGAGGTCACAGGTCAGAGCTGGAGGTCAGGAAACTGCGAATGTGGCCTGAGCCTGGTTAGATAGCTTGGATTTCATTGCATTCTTTTTCTCTGAGGGAACCCAGTACAGGATGACCAAGGAGCAAATAGAGGCAAGGGAAGGAAGGAGGACATGTGCATCCTGATTATCCAAGCTCCAGGTGGCAGTTCCAGGTGGTGCTCCCGAGGGGGCGTATTCTTCTGCAAATGTTCATCCCTGAGGTCCCTCTCTTCTTTCAGATCCACATTCTCACATGGTGGCTGCAACCATGAGTTTGTTTATCCAACCTGTCCTTAAGGACACCTCAGGTGCCTAATACAGGTTAAAGGTGCTCAGCCTCTAAGGCAAATGGGTGGGCAATCCATGGACTTGGCTGCACACAGGAAGCTGCCCTCCTGCACCTGAGGGACCAGAGCCTGCCCATTTGTATAACCATTCTGGCTCATTTCATCCCCACGGTAGCTCTGCCTCAGTCTTTATCAGTGTCTATCTCTACAGTCCACAGCTGGACAATGAAAGCTCAGGTTTAGGATGCTGATGGGTTTCCACAGTTGATCAGGGTTGCAGTGAGATCTGGCCCCACAGCATAGGCATCCACATCAGGGAAAGGCATGTATAGGGCAGCTGGGAGCAGAAGAAAAGCCAGCCCTTCCCCACCCCAAGAGCCCAGCTGCTCCTCAAATCCATATATGTTCATTGCTCTGCCACCAGCTTGGGAGGGAAGTCCAGAAGGTCAGGCATCTCCTCCTTCAGCTGGTTCATCCCATGGCAGGATACCTCTGGGGCTGGAGTGAGCTAGGTGTCTATTTGCAAAACTGGACTAAAAATTCCTAGGTAAGCTGATGGTCCAGCTGTCTTCAGCTCAGCACCCAACTCCCATATACAACATGAGAGCCCCTGTTCCAGGTCTGGAACAGCTGATGGAGGGGAGGCTGGCTCTGTCACTGGAGGTGATGGTTGAAACAGAGCCCTGGTTGCCTCTAGCTCCATGCAAAGCCCTTTGGCTGGCTCTGTGGCTGGAAGGAGTCATGGAACAGACACTGGGGCAGGAGGAAGTGTTCATCCACATCAATGACTTTCCATGTGCCTTTCCCAAAACATGACAGACCCCCATGGCCTTTCAGGGAGTACCCAGCCCACCAAACCCATCCGATTGCCTTCCCAGCAAGCAATGCCCCTTACCCTCCACCTCAGCCTCAGTGAGCTGCAGAAGTTCTCGTGGCATCAGGAGAATGCGAGCATGGTTCTTCAGGTCCCAGTCATGCCACTTTGGATGCATATAGGCCCCATTTTCCATGATAACAGGCACCGTTCAGGGACTGTCAGATATCTTGCAATGTCTGGCCAGGCCAGGTACCCAAGACGGGACACAGGGTGCTGGGGAGAATCATATGTGGAGCAGAGTCAGAGGCCTGGCCTTTCATTCCACATGCTATTCCCACAGCATCATTCTTTCTGTGTGGGTCCCACAAAATTGCCCCCGCCATTTTCAACCCCCCCAAAGCTGTCCTTGCCATGGAAGGCCTGGTCATCCAGAAAACCTGTATGAGTCTGGTTTTTCCACTTAGGCTCTCTCCTGCATGGCCCTGTGTCTGTGTCTAGCCTACTCCATCCTCCATGCAGACTAGTATCAGGGCTTAGGTTGGAGGCCAACTGCTGAGTGGTCTGCTCACCACACCTTTTGTTCTTGGCCTCACTTGTGGTGGTCAGCAGAGGTGGATATGGAAAGGGGCAGGCAGAACAAGAATGGACCCTCCAAGGGATGGGAGATATAGGAACCAACTCAGCCCAGACTGTGCTCTGCTTCCCAGAGAGCCTAGTACCCTCTCCACAGCTTGCCTTTACTCATGGCTTCTTCACAGGAAGCTACCCAATTACGCCCTCCCACAGAAATCAAGAGATCTGGGAGATCCATGGTTCTGAAAGTCCCTCTCAAGCAACAACCCCTGTAGTCTCTCTCCCTTGGACGTAGGAGGCCCTACTTCTGGACCCAAAGACCTATCATCTTCCTTGATCTTAGAGTCCATCCTCTAAATCTGATAGAGGTGGATGCATTCCCTCTTAGAGCAGGCCACAAAGATGTCCCATTAGACGAACTCTCGACACATGTGCTTAGGATGTATAGAGTGCCTATCTGACCCTTGGACTAAAATTGAGACCCCGAAATTGTCTCTACTTTGTACATTCAGGTATCTTAGTGACTAGAATGTGCCTGCATTCCTAGGTGCTTGATATACATTATTGAATGAAAGAATCCCAACCAAAACTTTCCAAATACTGAGTGGCCCCTGAGCTATTCTGCTGTTCCCAGTGTCCCTGTAATCTGGTCACATAAAGGACAACTACCAAGACCAGATAGATGGCACCTCAGATGTCATTTGCAAATAGGAAAACTGCCTGCTTTCCATTTCCTTTATATAAAGCCAGAGGGCCACAGGCCTGTGAGGACTGAACTTGAGAGCATCTTCCCTGGAGAAAGAACTATTAGCCATGAAGAGGCTCAGCATGTCCAGCAGCCCTTTCTACAGAGCGGTCACCAGAGAAGCCTGTGCCATGTTTCCTCTCATGATTTCCTAAAGTCACCCTATGAGGTTCATCATCGTGCCTCCCCCAATTTTCAGAAGAGGAACGTGAAAGTCAGAGAGGAGCAGTGACATTCCCAAGGCATACATCTAATAGATGGGAGGCTCCCCCTGTACTGTGCATGGGGTGGGCACTTGCCTATTGCATCCCTGGCCCAGGACCTGCTGGGCTGAAGGGAACACCTGTTAGGGGCAGAACATAGTTGTGATGTTTGAGATGCTTCTATCCAGGAAAGATAGTACCAGGGAGTGTGCAAAATTCTGCATTGTGCCTTCTCTGAGCATCAGTATCATGCAGGCCTTATCTGGGGACAGGGAGGTTTCATTTTCCATGAGGTGCACCAGGCAGGAGGGGCAACATAGTCAGCTTTAACATCATGAACCACCAGGAAGAGCAGGGTGTATAGCTCAGACCACATCCTCCCATCCCTTTGGGAACTTGTGTAAGAGAAGGGACTTGAGTGCCCACCCAGAAAAAGGCTCTAGGCTGACAAGTGCAAAAAGGTTTTAAGCTAGGGCGCCTGGGTGTCTCAGTGGGTTAAGTCTCTGCCTTCGGCTCAGGTCATGATCTCAGGGTCCTAGGATCGAGTCCCGCATCAAGCTCTCTGCTTGGCGGGGAGCCTGCTTCCTCCTCTCTGCCTGCCTCCCTGCCTACTTGTGATATTTCTCTGTCAAATAAATAAATAATCTTAAAATTTTTAAAAAAAAGGTTTTAGGCTTGAAAAGGACAATCAAGGTTTAAAAGTCCTGGTGACTTCAACACGTTCTGTTAGCTGAGCAACAATAATATTTTTCTCTCTTCATAGCCAGTATTAAGAGCTGTGTGCCTTGGAGTCATGAGTAAACATCCCTACTGTAGAGATGAGAAAAGAGGCTAAGAATCTCCAACGCTTCTCAGGATCATCTGCATTGGGCCTGAGAACTGTCAAAAGAGTATGGGCTGATTTGCATTTCCCCTATGCTGATGAGGCTTGGTCTGTTCCTAATATGGGGAAAAGGTTCATGGGAAATCCACCTTCCTTGACAGGCCCCAAGGCAGCCAGTTGTTTCTAATCTGGGTTCTGGCCCTGCCCTGATCATCTCTGGGTCCTGAGACCAGACATGAATCTGGACCCATTCTCAGCTCTGGATGTTGTTGGTGGCCTGAGGCCCCTGCTGCTTGTCAAGGAAGATGGAGGAGCTGACCCCTTGCAGCAAACACCAACGATGTCCTGGTGGAGCTCTGAAAAGACAGAGCCAGCTACCTGGGCCAGGAGGCATCTGAGGTCTTCCACCCAACCTGTGGTTCTATGTTCTGGCAGACCTAGCAACTCAGAATGACTGTTAGGACACTTAAGGTGTTCGTTCCTTGTTGCATTGTTGAAATGGCAACAAAATTGAATCATGTCAAGTTCCACCAGCCTTCAAAGGCTGAGCTCCTTTATGGAGGACTCTGAAAGCATGTAAGGACACAGCTTATGACCTGGTGGACCTACAATGATTCGATGTGTTCTGAGATATGATACATTACAGAAAAACCTGTAGAATGGCTTCCTCCCACTGTCTCTTTTTTAGGTTCAATCACCCTATTTAGTGTGAAGATTTAGAAGGGTGTGGGCAAGTTCTCCAAGGACAGTGGAGCTGGGTTCTCCACAGGATAGCTGCAGTGACTAGGGAAAACCTTAAAAACAGTTTAAAAGGTAAAGGTACTCATGGATTCATGAAAAGTCAAACAAAAGCAAATGAAAAAAAACAACCCCCCTCCAAACCACAGAAGATGTTCACTCTATTCTCTCCCAGTCCCACATAGATGAAGAGTAGACTTCCCACCTTAGCCCATTCCTGGTGGTAGATGTGTGGATGTTTGGGTTACTTTGTGGATGGGCCTGTGGGACACTCAAGTGGAAACACTATGGGAAGGCCCCCAGTGTGTCCCCCTATTTGTGTGGGGGCCCTGGGTGTGGAGAATGTTCTTTCCATTCTCACCTCAGAACAGCACTGATCCTGAGTGGCCTGGGACACCTTACACTTGTCCAGGTTGGTGTAGCTGAAGTCATAGACCAGCTCATCCAAGATCTCCTGGGTGAAGCTCTGTATATGCAGTGCCCCATATACTCAGGACCAAGAGACACAGTATCGTCCCAAGACATTGCCACAAGGGGAAACCCACATTAGAAATCTTGTTCTCCAGTTCACCCTAAGAGGGGCAGCTGAAAAGGCTTTGACCAAGGAGGTAGCCATAGGAAACTCTAAGGCTCATGACTACCATACAGGGAATTGAGCTTGGTTCCCAGCACCCACCTTCTCATCCTTCCTGCTATGACCTGGGGTATGAACGGGAAAGATGGCTCAGGCTTCCCAACACCTGGCAGCTTGCCTAGGAAGGGCTGCCTAGGAAGGGCACATCCCTCATCCCCTGTCCCCATCTCTACACACATATGCACACACACAGAGTGAGGGGAAAGAAGTGTTGACCCACTGATGTGAGATCACAGTTGTTGCTAGCTCTCCAGTGGGCTAGCCAGAGCTGCCTTGTGTTACCTGTTTTTGTCTCTCTGCTGCATGACCAGAAGTTGGAAAAGAGGGCTGAGCTGACGTCTACAATTACAATAACATCTCTCACTCTGGGCTTTCTTGGGCCCAGTGCCCCTGAAAGTAGGAATACAACAACTGAACATCGTGTTCTCTCGAATGTCTCCACTAAAGTGAGCTGGAGAGCAGGTTGCCCTTTGAAAGTGGCTGGCTGGTTACAAGAGTTCTAAGTTCAATGGGGGCCTATCACAAAGGATATGAGGTCACTCTTCCAGGATTCTAATACATGGGCCCTTTCATTCAGCCACACCTCTTCAGAGCCCCTTCTTGTCAGTTGACTATTTACCTTTCTTCCCCATGTCATCTCTGTGACTGTACACTACGAGCCAACAATGCCATAGGCACAACTCTCTGCAAATGGAACTAGGTTCTGACCTTTTAGGAGACAGAGCAGAAGTCAGAGCTTTTTTCTGTTTCCTTTCCCAGTTCTGTGTCCTAAGTCACTGTGGGTCTCCCATAGTCCACACTTTCCCAACCTGCATAGTGGGGACCAGGCTAGAATCGACTTCCTTGGGATGTCTTTGGGTATATGTGGATCCTATTTATAATGTGTGTGGGGTGGTATCTTGTGTATCTGAGGCACCAGTTGAAGGACGCGACAATTATGAGGAGTGGGACCTGGCCTGTAGGACTGCTCAAAGGAGGCCTGGGTTCCAGCCATGTAATTCTGGAACCATCACTTTCCTTCTTGAACTCATTATGATGTGGCACCATGATGGGTTGGAAATGCACAAGGATGCAGACTTTGTCATCCTTTCCAGTGAAACTGTTGTTTCCCCTCTAGATTTAGAATGAGACCCCTTGCCTCATTTTGGTCTTTGAGGGGAGCAGCCTTCACAATATTTCCCAGGATCCAGACCTGTGGTATAGTCATCACTGTGTAACCTCTAGGTGGTTGGGGACTGGCTTCTGAGCCATAGGGTACAGTCAACTTGATGGAATATCATGTCTAGAGTTTTTCTAGATGTCATGCAGAGTTTCTCACTTTCTAGTTACTTTGCTCCTGTTCCCTGTCTCCCTTTCCCTTTTTCTTCTCCAGCCCTGAACCAAAAAACAAGCACAGATGTTTTGAGCTGCCATCCATAGAGGCTCACCAGGCAAAGAACTGAGGCAGTGCCAAAGCCCAAAGACACACAGGAACTCGGATTCTGAATCCAAATGGCTTCCTGAATTATGGGAGCCAACTTGGGGAAAAATCCTTTGCCAGTCTAGCCTCAGTCACAGCCCCAGGCTCTGAGGTACCTTGAGGTTGGGGAAACACACCACATTGTGCCTGCATTCCTCTTCCACAAAAGCTGTGGGAAATTCAATACCTGCATTTGAAGATGCATGGTATTGGGGCAATGCAGTCACAGAGGAACAATAGCTAACTGTTTCCCAGGCCTCAGCCTCTCTCCCTTCCTTCCTCCCTCCCCTCTGCTCTGCTCCCAGTTTATCTCTAGCCACACTGGAGCCACACTTCTCTCCTCTGGTCACACAGGCTACTGGTAGTGAAGCTCTGCAGCAGAGGTCCCTTCTTCCTGGCACACTGCACCCAGACTTGTGCGGGACTAGCTCCCTTTTTTTCATTCTGTTATCAGCAACTTTGCCCTCAGTGAGGCATTTCAGGCCTTCCTGTCCACTGCCTCTGCAACCTTCCTTTGCAGCACTCTTCGTTTGTCATATAGACAGTCCTTGTGTTTTCCTCCACATGTCTTTGTTTTGTGCTTTGGTCCATGTCTATACTGTGAGCTCCTAAAGGCAAGGAGCCTTGGGTATCTTCAGTGGCGTGCATGGACCCACCAATATACCTGGCATAGGGGAGTGCTTAAGTGTAAGTGGTTGAATGAATAATTGAGAAAGTCTTGGAGCCCACCACCCTTTTTTAAGCACCTAGACTGCAGGGAGAAGTGGTGCTCCATGCTCCAAGCTGTTTCTGGGCATGGGGACAACCACAATGGCTGGGGCCTGGCTCTTCCTGCTTCAGTTCCTCCAGCAGGACTCCCTAGGTACTGTGGACAGGGAAAAGCCCTGCATCCTGTTCTCCAGCCCTCCTGGGACAGCCCCAGGCAGACAGACCAGCCACAAAAGAGATACCTTTTCTTGGAGGTCCTCAAGGCACTGGCTTTCTAGAGTTACAGGGTCAATGGAGCAGGTTCTTCAGGCTCCACGGCCAGAGGAAAGGACCTCAGAACCGTCCCTTTCCTCCTTTTCTGTTGACTCCTATGGTGTCCTCTTTACTATTCTAGCACCCTCACCTCAGCCAGAAGAGTGCTTCTGCAGCCACCCCTGTATGTCCAAAGGACGACCCTGAAGGTCACATGGAGACTAGTCTTGTCGCTGCACCCCAGACAGTGTCCAGTGCTCTGGCATTTTCCAAAAAAAATAAACACACTAGAAACAGGTAGGGAAAAAGTCCTCACCATGACTAACCATCAGAAAAATGTGACCAAGACCATAATGAGATATCACATCACATCAATTGGAATTTAGCTATCATAAAGAAGACAAGAGCTAACTAATGCTGTTGAGGATATGGAGAAAAGGGAATCCCTGGGAATCATTGGTGGGAATGTACATTGGGACTGTCACTATGCAAAACAGTATGGATGCTTCTAAAAAAAAAATACAAATAGATCTACCATAGGATCCCACAATTCCACGCCTGGGAACATAGCCATAGAAAACCAAGGAATGTGTCCAAGAAATCCCTGCACCCACCGCCTTGTTCAAGAAGTATTATTTTCTTTTTTTTTTTTTATTAGAGAGAGAGAGAGAGAGAACACAGGCAGACAGAGAGGCAGAGGGAGAAGCAGGCTCCCTGCCGAGCAAGGAGCCCGATGTGGGACTCGATCCCAGGACGCTGGGATCATGACCTGAGCCGAAGGCAGCTGCCCAACCAACTGACCCACCCAGGCGTCCCTTTTTTTTTTTTTATTAGAGAGAGAGAGCAAGCACAGGCAGACAGAGTGGCAGGCAGAGGCAGAGGGAGAATCAGGCTCCTTGGAGCCTGATGTGGGACTCAATCCCAGGATGCTGGGATCATGACCTGAGCCGAAGGCTGCTGCTTAACCAACTGAGCCACCCAGGCGTCCCAAGAAGTATTATTTTCAACAGCCAAGACACTGAAAACATCAGTGCCCATTCATGGTGACTGGAAAAAGAAGTGTTTACCTATATAATGGGATATTAATCACCCATAGGGAAAGGAAATCCTGCTAAGCATGACAGCAGCAATGGAATTTAAAGCATTATGCCAAGTTAGATAAGTGAGGCAGAGGAAGGTGAACACTATATATATAGGTATAGACATATAGATACAGAGATACTAGTTAGATATACATAGATAGATAGGTAGGTAGATAGATAGAGATTTTTCCCTTCCACATGGAATGTGAAACAAAGAAGAGAAAAGGAGTCAAACAAACTCAGAGTAAGAGATCACATTGAAGGAACCAGAAGCAGAGGGTGGAGGGTGGGGCAGGGATGGAGTGGATGGCGAAAAGGTACAAACTTCCAGTTTTATGAGAAATAAGTGATAGAGTTGTAGTGTACAACCTGATGACTACAGTTCATACTGCTCTATGGTGTATTTGAGAGGTGTTAAAAGAAAGCCAATTCAGAGAGTTCTCATCACAAAAGAAAAAGGTGTCCTTTATTTTCTTTTTGTATCTCTAAGATTTGATGGCAGTGAACTCAACTTATTCTGGTAATCTTTTTAGGGTCTATCAAAGTGAAATCATTATATTGTGTACCTGACACCTGCATAGTGCTCTATGTCAATGATATCAATTAAAATGGGGCAAAAATATTTTACTATTCATAATGAGCCTCAGGAAAGTTGACTTGGTAAAAAGAATGACAGGTAAGCAGAACTGAAATCAACAGAACCTAAAGTCAGTAGATTATGAGAGAGATAAAAAACATCCAAGCCACTTGCATAAACAATGGATTCTGGTTTGAAAAATCAGTGAATTAAAATGAAAAGAGAGGACATAGAGCTTTAAATTTGTGTTCTATTTTTTAAAAAATCAAGGAATAAATTGTTTTCATAAATTAACTCTGAAAATTACCTTCTCAAATAAAGTTTTCATGTTTTAGAAAACTCTGATTTTAAGCTTTGAAGTGGGCACAGAATGATAACATTTGGTTTGATCCAAGTTGTCTCCGGGAAAATGGCTGAAGTAAAATGCCTGAGATAGAGCTTACCAGGAAAGGTACAAATGGCCTGATGAAATTCATTTCTCTGTCTTTGCAGTGTTTCAGTATAATTTATTTTTATGCCATCAAGTATATGAAGTTCATGGAGTATGTTCTAAATGTTTTAAAGGCACTAATATCTTTGTACCACCTCCCTGTACTCTGTCTTCACATCTCATTGCATCTTGTGAAACTAAAACTTTATACCATGAATCAGAATCTTCCCATGACCACCTCCTTCCAGCCCTTGGCAAACAGCATTCTACTTTCTGTCTTTAGGAATCTACTTTAGGTAGGTCTTAAGAGTGAAGTAAAAGTGTGTATTTTTAAGAATATCCATTTCACTTAGCATAGTATCCTCAACTTTCACCCATGTTGTGGCATATGTCAATGTTTTCCTTCTCTTTTAAGAAGGAATTCTATTTCAGTGTGTGTGTGTGTGTGTGTGTGTGTGTGTGTGTGTGTGTGTGTATGCAGCATCTGTTTCTCCCTGGACAGATTCTTGGTTTGTGTTCATGGTTTAGCTCTTATGAACAATGGTGCCATGAAAAGGTGTGTTCAGATACATCTTCAAGACCATGCTGTTAATTAAGTTGGGTATCTATCCCAAGTGGAATTACTAGACCACATGGTAATTCTAATGTTGATTTTTTTGAAGAACTGCCATACTGATTTCACAACGATGCTGTTAAACATTCCTACCACACACAGTGTGCAAGGTTCCAAACTCTCTGCATCTTTCCTTACACTTTATCTTTTCTTTTCTTCTAAGTCTTTCTTTCTTTTTCTGGGGAAAGTCATCTTAATGGATGTGAAATGGTATCTCATTGCTTTTTATAATTTGGATTTCCCAAAAAATTAGTGATGGGAGGTATCTTTCAAATTTCTCTCCATGTGCCTATCCTTGAGGATAATAGGTCTATTCCACTATTCCCCACTTGTACGTTCACACATTACATTTAATTTGTTTGTTGTTGAGTTTATGTGATCTCTATGGATTGTGGATATTGAGCTCCTGTCAGATACATGGTTTACATGTATGGTCTCCCATCCTGTGGACTGTACTTTTCCTTTGTTGATCAGGTCTTTTAAAGTCACAAAGATTTTAAGTATTCTGAATGTCCAGTGTGTGAATTTGTTTTTCTTTTCCATCCTTTGCCTTGCAGGTCCTACCCATTAACTCACTGCGAGATTCTGTTTGTGACGCTGATGAAGATGATGGCTATTGAGCTCCAATTTGAGAGATGAAAAAGGTCATTGGTGGAGGCAGGCAGCAGCATGAATTGGAGAAGCACAGGCCTGATAATGGGGTCCTGAAGGTATGTGATGGCATGATGGTAAGAATACATATGCTGGGCCAGCAGGAGGCATGTAATGGAAATGGAACCCTGTCCATTTTGGGCATGACCTGTGTGGATGATGGGAGCAGTGAGACACACAACTGGGCATGTCCCCAAGCTCAGCCCTTCTTCAAAGTGAGCCTTTTATTGCACTCTGCTCCATTAATGTTTGAAGAGATTCTTAATCAGATGAGGGGCATAGTCTTACAGGACAAAGGATGATGAATGTGGTGTGGGAGACAGCTGTCTACAAGGAACTTCTAATCCCTCTGTCATGGTGAGCTACTGTCTGGAGTCAATTGCAAAGAAGGTTAGAATGACTCAAGGACACTGGGATCAAACCCCAAAAGGGACATGTTTGAAGGTGAGCTGGAGAGCTGGACACATCTGTAATTCCCATGCTGAGCTGAATTCAGGTAAGATCTTTATACATTTGCTCTGTGTTCCCAGTTCATGGTCACTAAGTTCTGCAGGTTCCTCGATGGGAGAGAGAGAAGGGACATGTTTGAAGGTGAGCTGGAGAGCTATATCACCTCCATGAGTGAGAGGAAGGCCCTGCCCCTAGTCACCCCACAAGTGAAAAAAAGGGATTGATGTCAACAATAGAGAACCATCAGCCACCAGTATTCATGCCAGCTGTAAGAAAACTTGTGGTGAGGCCTCCTGTGGCAAGTATGGATGTTATGTGCTTGAGGTGATTCACCTTAAAGAGAAAGAAGTTTTTGCCACCCTGTCAAGAGTGCTCAAAATTGACTAGAAGGGCAAGAGGACTGGAACTGAAGAAAGCATGTTTGAAAACGTCTTTAGTGCTGAAATATAAAAGGCAGCGTGCCCTGAGAATTGCCTCATCATGAATAAGCTATCTAATTTCACTGCTTGAGGGCAGAAAAGAAATCATCCTGTATTTTCCATGTTTTAAACAGGAAAACAGAACCTTGGATTGTATTTTTTTTATTTAATGTCAGTTAGCTAACATGCAGCACATCATGCGCTTCAGATGTAGTGCCCAGTAATTCATCAGTTGCGTATCACTCCCAGTGCTCACCACATGGCCTGCCCTCCTTTATGTTCCTCATCCAATTACCCCATCCCCCGACTCCCCTCCCCTCCAGCAGCCCTCAATTTGTTTTCTAGTTAAGAGCCTCTCTTCACTTCCTCATATCAGGAAGTGGAGATGCAACGGGGGTGGGGGTTAAGGGGGTAGGAAAAGTAAAAATGAAACAAGATGGGATCGGGAGGGAGACAAACCAAAAGAGACTCTTAATGTCATAAAACAAACTGAGGGGGGTTGGGGGGAGGGGTGTTGGGAGAGGGTGGTGGGGTTACATTATGTTTAAATAAAAAAAAATAGCCTGTCTTCATTTTTCCTCCCTCTCTGGTGGCTTCCCATTCAGTTTTCCCTCCCTTACCCTTGATTATCATATGGCTTCACTCCTATGTGGAACTTCAGAAACAGTGCAGAGGATCATAGTGGATTTTCCTTAAATGATGTTATTTTATATCTTTCCATGTTTGAATTTCTTTTCCTGAAAAATGACCCATTCCAATGAGGTGTCCATTGGCCCTGAAGGGACAGGGGTTCTTCAATCTTCCTCAGTGAGTTAGGATCCTGAACCAGGTGTCAGGAAAACGTCATCTGGGTTTTTGTTCCATTGGTGCCCTTGCTGGGCCTCAGTTTTCTTATCTGTAAAATGATGAGAGATACAAAAGCTATCTTTCCAGAAGGTCTTCCAGCTCCAAATTTTCAATGGCTATAGAAAGCTGAATGTGGTTTAATCCATGAAACATGGGGTAGGAATATTTTTTGCAACTACATCAGGAAGACACACAACCAAGTAGAATGGAAACAGCAGAAGATTAGAGCTGCAGTAGGACTCGAGTGAAATGCTTTTACAACTGCAAATATCATAGAAAGTTATCTTTTCTGTGAACACAGAGGTGGGCCCTGGCCTTTCCATATCAACAGACTTCACTTTTGTCTTTGGACATTTTCACTGATCTTTTTTTTTAATTTTTATTTCTTTTTAAATTTCTTTTCAGTGTTCCAAAATTCATTGTTTATGCACCACACCCAGTGCTCCATGCAATACATGCCCTCCATAATACCCACCACCACGCTCACACAACCTCCCACCCCCGCCCCTCCAAAACCCTCAGATTGTTTTCAGAGTCCACAGTCTCGCATGGTTCATCTCCCCCTCCAACTTCCCCCAACTCCCTTCTCCTTCCCATCTCCCCATGTCCTCCATGTTATTTCTTATGCTCCACAAATAAGTGAAACCATATGACAATTGACTCTCTCTGCTTGACTTATTTCACTTAGCATAATCTCTTCCAGTCCTGTCCATGTTGATACAAAAGTTGGATATTCATCCTTTCTGATGGAGGTATAATACTCCATAATGTATATAGACCACATCTTCCTTATCCATTCGTCCGTTGAAGGGCATCTTGGTTCTTTCCACAGTTTGGTGACTGTGGCCATTGCTGCTATGAATATTGGGGTACAGATGGCCCTTCTTTTCACTACATTTGTATCTTTGGGCTAAATACCCAGTAGTGCAATTGCAGGGTCATAGGGAAGCTCTATTTTTAATTTCTTAGGGAATCTCCACACGGTTTTCCAAAGTGGCTGCACCAACTTGCATTCCCACCAAAAGTGTAAGAGGGTTCCCCTTTCTCCACATCTTCTCTAACACACGTTGTTTACTGTCTTGTTAATTTTGGCCATTCTACTGATCATTCATTTTGGCCATTCAACTGGTGTAAGGTGGTATCTCAATGTGGTTTTGATTTGAATCTCCCTGATAGCTAGTGATGATGAACATTTTTTCAGGTGTCTGATAGCGAGTTGTATGTCTTCATTGGAGAAGTGTCTGTTCATGTTTTCTGCCCATTTTTTGACATGATTATCTGTTTTGTGTGTGTTAACTTTGAGGAGTTCTTTATAGATCCAGGATATCAGCCCTTTGTCTGTATTGTCATTTGCAAATATCTTTTCCCATTCCATGGGTTGCCTCTTTGTTTTGTTAACTGTTTCCTTTGCTGTGCAGAAGCTTTTGATCTTGATGAAGTCGCAAAAATTCTTTTTCGCTTTTGTTTCCTTTGCCTTTGGAGACATATCTTGAAAGAAGTTGCTGTGGCGGATGTCGAAGAGGTTATCGCCTATGTTCTCCTCTAGGATTCTGATGGATTCCTGCCTCACGTTGAGGTCTTTTATCCATTTCGAGTTTATCTTTGTGTATGGTGTAAGAGAATGGTCAAGTTTCATTCTTCTACACATAGCTGTCCAATTTTCACAGCACCATTCATTGAAGAGACTGTCTTTTTCCACTGTATATTTTTTCCTGCTTTGTCAAGATTTTTTGACCACAAAGGTGAGGGTCCATATCTGGGCCCTCTACACTTCCACTGGTCTATGGTCTGGTCTATGGTCTGTTTTTATGCCAGTACCATGCTGTATTGGTGATCATAGCTTTGTAGTAAAGCTTGAAATCAGGCAACGTGATGCCCCCAGTTTTGTTTTTCTTTTTCAACATTTCCTTAGCAATTTGGGGTCTCTTCAGATTCCATATGAATTTTAGGATTGTTTGCTCCAGCTCTTTGAAAAATGCCAGTGGAATTTTGATTGGAATGGCATTGAAAATACAGACTGCTCTAGGCAGTATAGACATTTTAACAATGTTTATTCTTCCAATCCATGAGCATGGAATGGTCTTCCATCTTTTTTTGTCTTCTTCAATTTCTTTCATGAGTGTTCTGTAGTTCTTCTGGTACAGATCCTTTACCTCTTTGGTTAGGTTTATTCCCAGGTATCTTATGAATCTTGGTGCTTAGTAAATGGAATCCATTCTCTAATTTCCCTTTCCGTATTTTCATTGTTAGTTTATAAGAAAGCAACTGATTTCTGGGCATT
>RCUC01172106.1:0-22776 GCA_003697995.1 Taxidea taxus jeffersonii
CAAAAGAGACTCTTAATGTCATAAAACAAACTGAGGGGGGTGGGGGGGAGAGGGGTTGGGAGAGGGTGGTGGGGTTACATTATATGTTTAAATAAAGCTTAAATAAAAAGAAAAAAAAAGAAATTAAAAAAAACCTCACCAAGTGGTGTTTGTTTAAAAAACTTGTCTTTGAGTGGTGATAGGGGGGTGTGGTACCTGGCTCATTTAGTGCTCCTATTCTGGAAAATTCTACTCCTTACCTGGCATTCATAGAGAGGTATTATATCAATGTTTCCAAATCATCTTTTTTAAAAAATATTTTTTATTATTTATTTATTTAAGAGAGAGAGCATGGGCAGGGAGGAGGGACAGAGGAAGAGGGAGAGGGAGAAGCAGACCCTTTGCAGAGCAGGGATCCTGACATGGGACTCAACCCCAGGTCTCTGCAATCATGATCTGAGCTGAAGGCAGACACTTTACTGACTGAGCCACCCAGGTGCTCCCAATTTTTCTTTTGTAGAGAAAATGGAATGGATTTAGCATTTATTTTGAGCTGTATTCTGCAGCTTGCCTGCCAAATTTGGAACATAGAGTCATCCTCTGTCCCCAGCAGATGTGGAAAATGAAAGGCAATGTGACTGGTCCAAGGTCACTTCCCAGGTCATGGCCAACCCTATGGTTTGTCCTCCCAGATTCCAACTGTAGACTGGTTCTCAGGTGACTGGGACACCTGGCTTCTTAAGCCCTTCAAAATGTCCATTGTTTTTTTGTTTGTTTGTTTGTTTGTTTGTCTTTTGGTGCATGTTTTCCCTCTGAGGGCTGGGTTGAGACCATTTTCTCTATAGCTGAGAGTTTTTAAGGACACTCTCAGAAACCAATCTCAGTTTTCAGTACAACAGTATTCCTCCTTCCATTGTATCACCTCATCACAGCTTTTTTGTCCTCCTGAGCTCCTTTGATATTTGGTGCCTTTTTCCCAAATCTATACCTGGTCACCTCACCAGTCCAGAACCTCATAAGCCAAGACTCTGTATGAGTAACCTGTGAATCAGTCTGAAATACATATGCTTAGCTGGAGTAATAAATACCTTCATTATCCCAGACCACCCCGCTAATATTGCTAATATTTTATATTCAACATGAATGCCTCACTCTACAAAGACCCTGTTGTTCTGCACTCTTAGGCTGTGGTAAGGCCTGAACATAATCTCCCTGTTCATAATGGACACACAGGCTTAGGTTAAAACTTTTTGTGAGCTCTTGTAAAATCCTTTGGGAAATCAATATAGTTTACAGCAGTGCCTTATGCCACTCTCCTCACAAGCTCCTCCAGCCCATACATGGGGATGTCCAAGGAACCCTGGGCACCACACACAGAGTGGCCATCAGGGCCTGACTCTGCCCACATGTCAGGGCTGACTCAGGAGCTCAGGCTCCCACCCTGCTTTCAGCCTCTGCCATCCCTCTGGAAAGGAGTTTGTGCTCTGCACACATCACAGAGATAGAGGAGGGTACAGGAAAGAAAAGCCACCAGCCTAATGAAACCCATACAATATTAACCCCTTCCATCCTGCTTCGAACTACTCTGGAAGAGAACATGAGAGGCCTTCAGTTGTGGCCAAAGCCCTGCCCTGGCTGTTCATTTTCCTGATAATAAAATGCCTCTCTGTTGCTGCCAGGCTGCTGCTGATAAATCTCTTTTGGTGGTGAAAGAGATGAACTTATGTCGATTGGTTTGCTGGCATCTTGTTTCTCTGTAGGGTCCATGGACAAGTGGCCTTGGCATCAGCTGGGAGCTTGTTGGAAGTGCAGACTCTCAGGTCCCTCCCAGGCTTACTCAATCAGAATCTGCATTTTCATGAGATACCTAGGGGATCAGAACCTGAGAGGACCTTCCCAAAAAACCACTGTGGAATATTCCACAAGGGAAAGTTAATCAACCACACTGATACACCAATGGGGAATGGGTGGTTGTTTCCACTGCCTTTTTGGCCATTTCTCTCATTCTACAATCCTCTGAAGGGTAGATTTCCCAGTGGCCCCAGTGGGAATTGTGATGGAAGAAGGGAAAGAACACCATGGAGGCTGTGACATAGAGCAGTGATGGAAGCTAAGCATGGTCCCAACAGCAAGAAATCCAACTCGCCAAGGCTTGTGAGTGCTCCAAAGCTCTATGTTTTTCTTCTGCTAGATCATTTAGTGTCAGCTTATGTTATTGGGGATTTTACTTGCTTTTGGAGGTGGTCCTGTCTTGTAAGAACCTGTCCTCTTAGATTCACTTTGGCTGTATCTCAAAGTTTTGGGACCCTTGGCTCGTCATTTCCCTTCCATGTAATTTTGGATTTCCTTCTTGAATTCTTGGCTGACGTATTCATTGTTTGGTACCGTGTTCTTTAACCTCCATAGATTCAGGGTCTTTCCAGGTTTTCTCTTGTGGTTGATTTATAGTTCCATGGAATCATGGTCAAAAAAGGTATATGACAGGATATCCATTTTTTTAAATTTCTTGAGACTTCTTTGTGGCCTAACATGTGATCTATTCTGGAAAATAAGTATTGTGCCATTATAGGGTGGAATGTTCAATCTGTTCAAACCAGTGCATCACTCAAAGCCATTGATTCCTTGTTGACCTTCAGTATAGATCATGTCTCCATTAATAGGTGGGGTGTTAGAGTCCACCACTGTATGGTATTCCTGTCAAAAAGAACCTTTCTGTTGTTAGTACCTGTTTTATGCATTTGGGTGCTCCTATTTTGGGTGTCTACATATTTAAAATGGCTCTACTTTTTGTGTGGTCTCCATTATAATGTAGGGTCCTTCTTTCTGTCTTACTACACTCTTTTTTTCCTACAGTCTGATTTGTCTGGTAGAAGTATTCCTTGCTTTATTTTGGCATCCATTTGCCTGTTAGATGCTTCTCATCTGCTCACTTTCAATCTCTCCCTAGATCTACGGGGTCACGTGAGGTCTCCACTTCAGACAAGTCAGTGGAACTGTGTCAACTGAGACTGAGTATGTAAACTGGTGAGTATTTGAGACCATAGACTTCAGAACAACATGGACCTAACAGTCCCCTTAGCCATCAAGGAGAGTGTGGAGATTCTCTGAGCAAGGATATGGACCATTATCCTGGCCAAAGAAAGCAAATCCCTGCTCCATCACGTCCCAACAAAGGTACAGTGGCTACCATGGATCTGACCAAGATGCTGGGGCCTGGAGGGCATTGCTGCCTTCCAAAGGACTGCTTAAGGAACTGCAGGAGTGCTAGAAATCCTAGCTCCTAGGTCAGCATAGATGTGAATGGAACCAGCTGTGAACCCAGCTGTGGCCTTCAAGGGACACCTCCCCCCATCTTCCCCCACACCCAAAACAAGTGGGTAAAGGAATCCAGAGATCATGGACAAAGATCCCAGAAGGATTCCAGTCTTGGTAAAGGGTGAGCCTAGAGAGCCTAGAGGGATACTGAGGATGGAAAGTCCTGACTGCCCTTCCTCCATTTACAAAGTATCTTCCTTTGGCTTTGTCCATTCCACAGGCAAGATTGGATCTCTTTACATGTTCTTCCCCACTTAGTGCTGATGCAATTCCAGAGACTGAACTAGAAAATGGTCACTTCTAAATACTTGGTCCAAACAAACACAAACCCCAACACACAAACAAAAACACCACATCATAAGGAAGTAGGGCATAGTGCTTCTTGCTTTAGAATGGAGAAAGGCAGCCCCTCTCCTGGGGAGGACATAGTTCTGGAGAATGCAAGGAACTGTTAAAGCCTCACCAGTTCAATGCTTGTTGCTGCTGTTCCTGGGAAAGTAATGGCAACCTCTCCATCTCAGGAGTCCTGAGGGCTGTCTCTGCTGTTTGCACCAATTCCTTATACTGAAATGAACCTGTCCTGTAGGAAAGGGGACTTGGGGGTGCCACCAGTAGCTAGTGGGGAGGGCTGGCCATTCTCCTTCCTCCCACATAGAGTAGCTGATGACTCAGACTTCTTAGCTCAGGAATGAAAACGAGAGTCTGTACATCTTTTCCATTACCGTAGGAAGGAAAAGAACGAAACCATACTCCTGAGCGAGAAGAGGGGGGAAAGGATGCTTTAATATAATACTATTTAAACCTATGGAAAAACTATGTAATACTACTAACTACTGTCCCCCCAAATAAGCAAATAGGTGGGAGGAAGAGGTGTTGAGCAGATGGGGTGCACACACCTCCCAGCTGCTGAGGGGGAATCCTTGCATGGCCACTGGTCACATGGACTCAAACATGATGGTGGCTGTGGCCAGTTCTCCTGTTGCTGGAGTTCTTCTAGATAGCTAGGACTGGGGCTCCAGCTGGCAGGACACGTAGCTAAGGACAGAGGGACATCTGAGTTGACCAGCAACTTCACTTCAGGAGTCCCTTCCTAGGTTACCCACATCTGGAATCTGGCACCCTAGCAACAAGACCTGAGGCTGCTCAGGGAGCCATAGAAGAAGGATCCCTGGAGGGGCTAGCAGGAAGAGTCCACCCCGACCCTCACTCAGCTCCTGCTGGGCCTCATCTGTCATCATCCCACTGAGCCACTCCACAGATGGGAACCAGGCCCTGAATGGATGCTGGGGCTCTAGGGTATAATTCTTTACAGCCACATGGAGCAGCATGATGTTCTTGAGGAGTCTGTATTCCTGGGCAGAGACAGAAACACAGGATGCAGACAGAGCCTGGGTGAAGAAGATGCAGGACCTGGAAGATGCAGGGCTGAGCAGTGGGAGAGGGGACCCATCCCAGGTCTTGGCACACGTGGCCACCCTCATGCCAGCAAATTCATACAGTCCCAACCTGTTCTAAGAGGCAAGTAGAAATTGCCCATCCTCCCAGAAGATCTCCTTGATGCCTTTCCTCTAACCCTACTGCTAACTAGATATGTCTTCTACTTCTTTCTTCACAACCAATCCCAGTGAATGTGAGACAGAGGGGAGGGGATGGAGCCATGGAATGTTCTTCCCAGGGACCTCTCTGATTCCCACTGCCTCCCCTTCCCTACAGGAAGTGCCACATATGCTCACCTTATTCTTTTTTTTGGTGGTTGATCTCATTCCCTTTGAAAGAAGACAACCAAAGCCTCTCAGAAAGAGCACCCTTGTTAGTACTAGCACCTTACAGACAACACTTCTTAGGCTGCGCTTAGGCCAGGACACATGAGGGGGCCATAGAGATATAGATAATGGGACTGGGGTCTAGGCAAGGTGCTGGGGCCCAGAGAAAGGAGGATGTGGGGAAGATGAACCAGCTCCAGGTTGGGACCCTGCAACACGACCCTTATGATGAAAGAAGGGGGCAGCCGAAGCCTCAGGCAGGCAGGGGCTGCTGGGATACTCAAGTGTTGCTGATGTGCAGGGTCCTCACTTCATTCTCTTCCCACAGGCAAGCTCTGAGGGAGAGCCTGTGGTCCATTCAGACAGACCTAATGCAGCTTTGCCTTCAGCAAGCTCTGCTGCTTCACCAGTCTTGGGCACCAGTCTAGGTGCAGCCTCCCTTCACTCAGCACTGAGATTGGCAAGAGACCCCTGCTCACAGGGGTGGCTGTGAGGCTGTAATGGGGGGAGTCTTGCCAAGTACAGAGAGCTCAGGGCACAGTACAAGGGCTCTCTGCTCCCAAACCTCAGAACTCTGGTCCTTGCTCCACAATGCTCAGGCTCCCCTACCTCCAGGTAGTCCTCCATTGCAGTATCCAACATCCACCAGATCAGTGAGGAAAGTGCCAAGGTAGGGGAAGACACCCTGTATCATGAAGGGTAGGGTTGAGATGAGTCCCTGAACTCTTGTGCCACAGGGACCCTCCCCTGAAAAGGCTTCAGCTTCCTGGCCCACACCTGCTTCCCACTGGTGAGGAAGGGGGCAAGGACCCTTAATAGTTTCCCTTCAATTACCTGTCCCCTCCCCCTCCCAGAACATCAGACTCCTCCTGATCAACTCCAGGACATACTTGGTGTACATCACAGTGTATGGAGCCCCGGGCCACTCCACGCCCACAAATGCATTCTGTACCCAGCTTTCTAGACCCTTCTCCTGGTCACTTGGAAATAAGAATGTTAGGAACTGTGACAACAGGAGGTGGGGTTGGAGTCACAAGTCATACCTGTCCTGATTTGGAGGCTTCCAGCCCTCAGGGAGGAGCCATTCTCCTTTGACATTGGAGGCCCTGTATCTCAGGCACAGTCCCCTTCTTTGGAAGCCTCTTCCAGGCTTTCTGTAGGTGCCTCACCAGGGTAGCAAATTTATTAGAAGGCCGCTTCTGAAGGGCCAAGGTCTCATTCCTTGAGAGCAGAATACCCTCTGTCCACTTGCTCTCCCTGTCTTTGACATCAGGCCCTTCAGACCCTAGACATCTGACCTAAGTTGGATGATATTGATGCGCCATTATCCTGAAACATGTCATGAACCTGTTTAGAACAATCTCAGCTACAACATTCAGTCTTTGTGTGAACTTGGGCTTGTAGCCTGGCCTCCCTGAGCCTGTTTTCTCATTGGGAAAAGTGAGAACTCCATCTACCTCCCATGGTCTCCTGAGGACTTAGGATCCTATGACTGTCATCACTGTTGTGACCCTCAACCCTCCCCAACCCCATCATTGAGCAGGGGCCTGTCCTCAAGGCTGTCATGGTTTCTTCAGGCCCCCTTGTGGACCAGCTGTGGACATAGAGAGACTGGAAATCTAGCCTAGGGAGTCTGAATGGGCAGCACCAACTTGTCCCACCCCAAAGAGAATCTTCAGCCCAAGCTGTCAGCACATTCATGCCAAAGGCCTCCCCTCCCCAAAGAATGGTTAAGGCCATTCCCTACTCCATCCACACAGGACTATGTTCCCTCATACCCCTCCTCTCTTTCTAGACCTGCACCTTCTGTGCCACTTGATGAATAGTTTCCTGCCCTGTGGGCTGTCTTGAGCACACGGCTTTCTAACAATTTGAAAACTCTTATTAAATAGAGGGAAGGAAGGCAGGATCAGTGTAGGAATAATGGGGCAGGGGAGTGTGTGAGGCCCTTTTCTTGGAGGACCCCAACGTGTCACACTGCCTGGGTGAGGGTTTTCTCTGGACTCCTCTGAGCACTAAGGTCTTTGTAGGACATGGGAGGGAGTTCTCATAGGGTCATCCTGGGCCTGCTTTCGCAGATTGAGCAGATATGTTCTGGTGGATTTTGGTCTCCCATGGGCAGAGGGTTCAGTGGCTATCAAGGAAACATGTGAAAATATTGAATTCAGCTCAGCGCAGGGTAGGACATTGAGGAAAACTGATTTCTAAAGCAGGAGGCTAGCAGCCATTCTCCAGGAAGGCTGAGAGAACCCGCCCCAGGCCCAGGTCCTTTGGTCAGTGTTGGCTGCCTCCCAGGAGGTCCAAACTGACTGAAGGGGAGAAGGACAGGCCTGTGGGAGATTCCACACCCATCCATTCTCCCATGTCCTCTTCAGGAGGTGAAAGGAGATACTGTGCAGAGCCGAGAGGATGGAATGCAGGGAGGTTTAGTTCCCCAGGATTTGACAGGCTTGGGGGAGGGAAGAGGTGGAGCTGTCAGGGGGAGAGCATGAGCCCCATCTGCTCTAGAGCTTCAGTCTCCCCTCAGTTTACAGCTCCCCTCCTGAATGAAGCAGCTGTCCAGGGGCCTACAGGAGGGGATAGATAAGCCCTAAAGAGTAACAATGCTGAAGAGGGGGAGGATTTTCCCTCACTCCAAAGCAGGAGTCACATAGGAACTGTGCATCCCAACATTGGACCATGCAAGTTAAGATCAGCCTGTCCCCGGGAGGAAGAGCCTAGGGACTGCATAGTCCCTAGATCTTAGACCAGGGATTTCAACTCTGAGAAGTGATAAAGACAGAAAAGCAGTTCCTGAGGCTCCAAAAACTCACATAGGCCTCCAATGGCATACCTGGGCCAACTTGATCCAGTGTGCCACCACCATGGCCCTGTCCTGGGATGTCATGCTTGGGTTGACAAATCTGGTGATGATGATGCAGGTGGCCACTCCATTGAACTGGGCGATGGTGGTCCAGACTGTGGGTGCCAGGTGCTCATTGCCTGGCTTGTTCTTCCTGGACCAGATGGAGCCCAGGCACTGATAGGGCAGCACCGTCTTGAACAGCTTCTAGAGGACAGTAGGGAGGTTTGTTTACCCTTCCAGATGTTCGCACAAGAAAGACTCATGTCCTAGGTAGAGGTCACAGGTCAGAGCTGGAGGCCAGGAAACTGCGAATGTGGCCTGAGCCTGGTTAGATAGCTTGGATTTCATTGCATTCTTTTTCTCTGAGGGAACCCAGTACAGGATGACCAAGGAGCAAATAGAGGCAAGGGAAGGAAGGAGGACATGTGCATCCTGATTATCCAAGCTCCAGGTGGCAGTTCCAGGTGGTGCTCCCGAGGGGGCGTATTCTTCTGCAAATGTTCATCCCTGAGGTCCCTCTCTTCTTTCAGATCCACATTCTCACATGGTGGCTGCAACCATGAGTTTGTTTATCCAACCTGTCCTTAAGGACACCTCAGGTGCCTAATACAGGTTAAAGGTGCTCAGCCTCTAAGGCAAATGGGTGGGCAATCCATGGACTTGGCTGCACACAGGAAGCTGCCCTCCTGCACCTGAGGGACCAGAGCCTGCCCATTTGTATAACCATTCTGGCTCATTTCATCTCCACGGTAGCTCTGCCTCAGTCTTTATCAGTGTCTATCTCTACAGTCCACAGCTGGACAATGAAAGCTCAGGTTTAGGATGCTGATGGGTTTCCACGGTTGATCAGGGTTGCAGCTGAGATCTGGTCCCACAGCATAGGCATCCACATCAGGGAAAGGCATGTATAGGGCAGCTGGGAGCAGAAGAAAAGCCAGCCCTTCCCCACCCCAAGAGCCCAGCTGCTCCTCAAATCCATATATGTTCATTGCTCTGCCACCAGCTTGGGAGGGAAGTCCAGAAGGTCAGGCATCTCCTCCTTCAGCTGGTTCATCCCATGGCAGGATACCTCTGGGGCTGGAGTGAGCTAGGTGTCTATTTGCAAAACTGGACTAAAAATTCCTAGGTAAGCTGATGGTCCAGCTGTCTTCAGCTCAGCACCCAACTCCCATATACAACATGAGAGCCCCTGTTCCAGGTCTGGAACAGCTGATGGAGGGGAGGCTGGCTCTGTCACTGGAGGTGATGGTTGAAACAGAGCCCTGGTTGCCTCTAGCTCCATGCAAAGCCCTTTGGCTGGCTCTGTGGCTGGAAGGAGTCATGGAACAGACACTGGGGCAGGAGGAAGTGTTCATCCACATCAATGACTTTCCATGTGCCTTTCCCAAAACATGACAGACCCCCATGGCCTTTCAGGGAGTACCCAGCCCACCAAACCCATCCGATTGCCTTCCCAGCAAGCAATGCCCCTTACCCTCCACCTCAGCCTCAGTGAGCTGCAGAAGTTCTCGTGGCATCAGGAGAATGCGAGCATGGTTCTTCAGGTCCCAGTCATGCCACTTTGGATGCATATAGGCCCCATTTTCCATGATAACAGGCACCGTTCAGGGACTGTCAGATATCTTGCAATGTCTGGCCAGGCCAGGTACCCAAGACAGGACACAGGGTGCTGGGGAGAATCATATGTGGAGCAGAGTCAGAGGCCTGGCCTTTCATTCCACATGCTATTCCCACAGCATCATTCTTTCTGTGTGGGTCCCACAAAATTGCCTCCGCCATTTTCAACCCCCCCAAAGCTGTCCTTGCCATGGAAGGCCTGGTCATCCAGAAAACCTGTATGAGTCTGGTTTTTCCACTTAGGCTCTCTCCTGCATGGCCCTGTGTCTGTGTCTAGCCTACTCCATCCTCCATGCAGACTAGTATCAGGGCTTAGGTTGGAGGCCAACTGCTGAGTGGTCTGCTCACCACACCTTTTGTTCTTGGCCTCACTTGTGGTGGTCAGCAGAGGTGGATATGGAAAGGGGCAGGCAGAACAAGAATGGACCCTCCAAGGGATGGGAGATATAGGCACCAACTCAGCCCAGACTGTGCTCTGCTTCCCAGAGAGCCTAGTACCCTCTCCACAGCTTGCCTTTACTCATGGCTTCTTCACAGGAAGCTACCCAATTACGCCCTCCCACAGAAATCAAGAGATCTGGGAGATCCATGGTTCTGAAAGTCCCTCTCAAGCAACAACCCCTGTAGTCTCTGTCCCTTGGACGTAGGAGGCCCTACTTCTGGACCCAAAGACCTATCATCTTCCTTGATCTTAGAGTCCATCCTCTAAATCTGATAGAGGTGGATGCATTCCCTCTTAGAGCAGGCCACAAAGATGTCCCATTAGACGAACTCTCGACACATGTGCTTAGGATGTATAGAGTGCCTATCTGACCCTTGGACTAAAATTGAGACCCCGAAATTGTCTCTACTTTGTACATTCAGGTATCTTAGTGACTAGAATGTGCCTGCATTCCTAGGTGCTTGATATACATTATTGAATGAAAGAATCCCAACCAAAACTTTCCAAATACTGAGTGGCCCTTGAGCTATTCTGCTGTTCCCAGTGTCCCTGTAATCTGGTCACATAAAGGACAACTACCAAGACCAGATAGATGGCACCTCAGATGTCATTTGCAAATAGGAAAACTGCCTGCTTTCCATTTCCTTTATATAAAGCCAGAGGGCCACAGGCCTGTGAGGACTGAACTTGAGAGCATCTTCCCTGGAGAAAGAACTATTAGCCATGAAGAGGCTCAGCATGTCCAGCAGCCCTTTCTACAGAGCGGTCACCAGAGAAGCCTGTGCCATGTTTCCTCTCATGATTTCCTAAAGTCACCCTATGAGGTTCATCATCGTGCCTCCCCCAATTTTCAGAAGAGGAACGTGAAAGTCAGAGAGGAGCAGTGACATTCCCAAGGCATACATCTAATAGATGGGAGGCTCCCCCTGTACTGTGCATGGGGTGGGCACTTGCCTATTGCATCCCTGGCCCAGGACCTGCTGGGCTGAAGGGAACACCTGTTAGGGGCAGAACATAGTTGTGATGTTTGAGATGCTTCTATCCAGGAAAGATAGTACCAGGGAGTGTGCAAAATTCTGCATTGTGCCTTCTCTGAGCATCAGTATCATGCAGGCCTTATCTGGGGACAGGGAGGTTTCATTTTCCATGAGGTGCACCAGGCAGGAGGGGCAACATAGTCAGCTTTAACATCATGAACCACCAGGAAGAGCAGGGTGTATAGCTCAGACCACATCCTCCCATCCCTTTGGGAACTTGTGTAAGAGAAGGGACTTGAGTGCCCACCCAGAAAAAGGCTCTAGGCTGACAAGTGCAAAAAGGTTTTAAGCTAGGGCGCCTGGGTGTCTCAGTGGGTTAAGTCTCTGCCTTCGGCTCAGGTCATGATCTCAGGGTCCTAGGATCGAGTCCCGCATCAAGCTCTCTGCTTGGCGGGGAGCCTGCTTCCTCCTCTCTGCCTGCCTCCCTGCCTACTTGTGATATTTCTCTGTCAAATAAATAAATAATCTTAAAATTTTAAAAAAAAAGGTTTTAGGCTTGAAAAGGACAATCAAGGTTTAAAAGTCCTGGTGACTTCAACACGTTCTGTTAGCTGAGCAACAATAATATTTTTCTCTCTTCATAGCCAGTATTAAGAGCTGTGTGCCTTGGAGTCATGAGTAAACATCCCTACTGTAGAGATGAGAAAAGAGGCTAAGAATCTCCAACGCTTCTCAGGATCATCTGCGTTGGGCCTGAGAACTGTCAAAAGAGTATGGGCTGATTTGCATTTCCCCTATGCTGATGAGGCTTGGTCTGTTCCTAATATGGGGAAAAGGTTCATGGGAAATCCACCTTCCTTGACAGGCCCCAAGGCAGCCAGTTGTTTCTAATCTGGGTTCTGGCCCTGCCCTGATCATCTCTGGGTCCTGAGACCAGACATGAATCTGGACCCATTCTCAGCTCTGGATGTTGTTGGTGGCCTGAGGCCCCTGCTGCTTGTCAAGGAAGATGGAGGAGCTGACCCCTTGCAGCAAACACCAACGATGTCCTGGTGGAGCTCTGAAAAGACAGAGCCAGCTACCTGGGCCAGGAGGCATCTGAGGTCTTCCACCCAACCTGTGGTTCTATGTTCTGGCAGACCTAGCAACTCAGAATGACTGTTAGGACACTTAAGGTGTTCGTTCCTTGTTGCATTGTTGAAATGGCAACAAAATTGAATCATGTCAAGTTCCACCAGCCTTCAAAGGCTGAGCTCCTTTATGGAGGACTCTGAAAGCATGTAAGGACACAGCTTATGACCTGGTGGACCTACAATGATTCGATGTGTTCTGAGATATGATACATTACAGAAAAACCTGTAGAATGGCTTCCTCCCACTGTCTCTTTTTTAGGTTCAATCACCCTATTTAGTGTGAAGATTTAGAAGGGTGTGGGCAAGTTCTCCAAGGACAGTGGAGCTGGGTTCTCCACAGGATAGCTGCAGTGACTAGGGAAAACCTTAAAAACAGTTTAAAAGGTAAAGGTACTCATGGATTCATGAAAAGTCAAACAAAAGCAAATGAAAAAAAACAACCCCCCTCCAAACCACAGAAGATGTTCACTCTATTCTCTCCCAGTCCCACATAGATGAAGAGTAGACTTCCCACCTTAGCCCATTCCTGGTGGTAGATGTGTGGATGTTTGGGTTACTTTGTGGATGGGCCTGTGGGACACTCAAGTGGAAACACTATGGGAAGGCCCCCAGTGTGTCCCCCTATTTGTGTGGGGGCCCTGGGTGTGGAGAATGTTCTTTCCATTCTCACCTCAGAACAGCACTGATCCTGAGTGGCCTGGGACACCTTACACTTGTCCAGGTTGGTGTAGCTGAAGTCATAGACCAGCTCATCCAAGATCTCCTGGGTGAAGCTCTGTATATGCAGTGCCCCATATACTCAGGACCAAGAGACACAGTATCGTCCCAAGACATTGCCACAAGGGGAAACCCACATTAGAAATCTTGTTCTCCAGTTCACCCTAAGAGGGGCAGCTGAAAAGGCTTTGACCAAGGAGGTAGCCATAGGAAACTCTAAGGCTCATGACTACCATACAGGGAATTGAGCTTGGTTCCCAGCACCCACCTTCTCATCCTTCCTGCTATGACCTGGGGTATGAACGGGAAAGATGGCTCAGGCTTCCCAACACCTGGCAGCTTGCCTAGGAAGGGCTGCCTAGGAAGGGCACATCCCTCATCCCCTGTCCCCATCTCTACACACATACGCACACACACAGAGTGAGGGGAAAGAAGTGTTGACCCACTGATGTGAGATCACAGTTGTTGCTAGCTCTCCAGTGGGCTAGCCAGAGCTGCCTTGTGTTACCTGTTTTTGTCTCTCTGCTGCATGACCAGAAGTTGGAAAAGAGGGCTGAGCTGACGTCTACAATTACAATAACATCTCTCACTCTGGGCTTTCTTGGGCCCAGTGCCCCTGAAAGTAGGAATACAACAACTGAACATCGTGTTCTCTCGAATGTCTCCACTAAAGTGAGCTGGAGAGCAGGTTGCCCTTTGAAAGTGGCTGGCTGGTTACAAGAGTTCTAAGTTCAATGGGGGCCTATCACAAAGGATATGAGGTCACTCTTCCAGGATTCTAATACATGGGCCCTTTCATTCAGCCACACCTCTTCAGAGCCCCTTCTTGTCAGTTGACTATTTACCTTTCTTCCCCATGTCATCTCTGTGACTGTACACTACGAGCCAACAATGCCATAGGCACAACTCTCTGCAAATGGAACTAGGTTCTGACCTTTTAGGAGACAGAGCAGAAGTCAGAGCTTTTTTCTGTTTCCTTTCCCAGTTCTGTGTCCTAAGTCACTGTGGGTCTCCCATAGTCCACACTTTCCCAACCTGCATAGTGGGGACCAGGCTAGAATCGACTTCCTTGGGATGTCTTTGGGTATATGTGGATCCTATTTATAATGTGTGTGGGGTGGTATCTTGTGTATCTGAGGCACCAGTTGAAGGACGCGACAATTATGAGGAGTGGGACCTGGCCTGTAGGACTGCTCAAAGGAGGCCTGGGTTCCAGCCATGTAATTCTGGAACCATCACTTTCCTTCTTGAACTCATTATGATGTGGCACCATGATGGGTTGGAAATGCACAAGGATGCAGACTTTGTCATCCTTTCCAGTGAAACTGTTGTTTCCCCTCTAGATTTAGAATGAGACCCCTTGCCTCATTTTGGTCTTTGAGGGGAGCAGCCTTCACAATATTTCCCAGGATCCAGACCTGTGGTATAGTCATCACTGTGTAACCTCTAGGTGGTTGGGGACTGGCTTCTGAGCCATAGGGTACAGTCAACTTGATGGAATATCATGTCTAGAGTTTTTCTAGATGTCATGCAGAGTTTCTCACTTTCTAGTTACTTTGCTCCTGTTCCCTGTCTCCCTTTCCCTTTTTCTTCTCCAGCCCTGAACCAAAAAACAAGCACAGATGTTTTGAGCTGCCATCCATAGAGGCTCACCAGGCAAAGAACTGAGGCAGTGCCAAAGCCCAAAGACACACAGGAACTCGGATTCTGAATCCAAATGGCTTCCTGAATTATGGGAGCCAACTTGGGGAAAAATCCTTTGCCAGTCTAGCCTCAGTCACAGCCCCAGGCTCTGAGGTACCTTGAGGTTGGGGAAACACACCACATTGTGCCTGCATTCCTCTTCCACAAAAGCTGTGGGAAATTCAATACCTGCATTTGAAGATGCATGGTATTGGGGCAATACAGTCACAGAGGAACAATAGCTAACTGTTTCCCAGGCCTCAGCCTCTCTCCCTTCCTTCCTCCCTCCCCTCTGCTCTGCTCCCAGTTTATCTCTAGCCACACTGGAGCCACACTTCTCTCCTCTGGTCACACAGGCTACTGGTAGTGAAGCTCTGCAGCAGAGGTCCCTTCTTCCTGGCACACTGCACCCAGACTTGTGCGGGACTAGCTCCCTTTTTTTCATTCTGTTATCAGCAACTTTGCCCTCAGTGAGGCATTTCAGGCCTTCCTGTCCACTGCCTCTGCAACCTTCCTTTGCAGCACTCTTCGTTTGTCATATAGACAGTCCTTGTGTTTTCCTCCACATGTCTTTGTTTTGTGCTTTGGTCCATGTCTATACTGTGAGCTCCTAAAGGCAAGGAGCCTTGGGTATCTTCAGTGGCGTGCATGGACCCACCAATATACCTGGCATAGGGGAGTGCTTAAGTGTAAGTCGTTGAATGAATAATTGAGAAAGTCTTGGAGCCCACCACCCTTTTTTAAGCACCTAGACTGCAGGGAGAAGTGGTGCTCCATGCTGTTTCTGGGCATGGGGACAACCACAATGGCTGGGGCCTGGCTCTTCCTGCTTCAGTTCCTCCAGCAGGACTCCCTAGGTACTGTGGACAGGGAAAAGCCCTGCATCCTGTTCTCCAGCCCTCCTGGGACAGCCCCAGGCAGACAGACCAGCCACAAAAGAGATACCTTTTCTTGGAGGTCCTCAAGGCACTGGCTTTCTAGAGTTACAGGGTCAATGGAGCAGGTTCTTCAGGCTCCACGGCCAGAGGAAAGGACCTCAGAACCGTCCCTTTCCTCCTTTTCTGTTGACTCCTATGGTGTCCTCTTTACTATTCTAGCACCCTCACCTCAGCCAGAAGAGTGCTTCTGCAGCCACCCCTGTATGTCCAAAGGACGACCCTGAATGTCACATGGAGACTAGTCTTGTCGCTGCACCCCAGACAGTGTCCAGTGCTCTGGCATTTTCCAAAAAAAATAAACACACTAGAAACAGGTAGGGAAAAAGTCCTCACCATGACTAACCATCAGAAAAATGTGACCAAGACCATAATGAGATATCACATCACATCAATTGGAATTTAGCTATCATAAAGAAGACAAGAGCTAACTAATGCTGTTGAGGATATGGAGAAAAGGGAATCCCTGGGAATCATTGGTGGGAATGTACATTGGGACTGTCACTATGCAAAACAGTATGGATGCTTCTAAAAAAAAAATACAAATAGATCTACCATAGGATCCCACAATTCCACGCCTGGGAACATAGCCATAGAAAACCAAGGAATGTGTCCAAGAAATCCCTGCACCCACCGCCTTGTTCAAGAAGTATTATTTTCTTTTTTTTTTTTTTATTAGAGAGAGAGAGAGAGAGAACACAGGCAGACAGAGAGGCAGAGGGAGAAGCAGGCTCCCTGCCGAGCAAGGAGCCCGATGTGGGACTCGATCCCAGGACGCTGGGATCATGACCTGAGCCGAAGGCAGCTGCCCAACCAACTGACCCACCCAGGCGTCCCTTTTTTTTTTTTTATTAGAGAGAGAGAGCAAGCACAGGCAGACAGAGTGGCAGGCAGAGGCAGAGGGAGAATCAGGCTCCTTGGAGCCTGATGTGGGACTCAATCCCAGGATGCTGGGATCATGACCTGAGCCGAAGGCAGCTGCTTAACCAACTGAGCCACCCAGGCGTCCCAAGAAGTATTATTTTCAACAGCCAAGACACTGAAAACATCAGTGCCCATTCATGGTGACTGGAAAAAGAAGTGTTTACCTATATAATGGGATATTAATCACCCATAGGGAAAGGAAATCCTGCTAAGCATGACAGCAGCAATGGAATTTAAAGCATTATGCCAAGTTAGATAAGTGAGGCAGAGGAAGGTGAACACTATATATATAGGTATAGACATATAGATACAGAGATACTAGTTAGATATACATAGATAGATAGGTAGGTAGATAGATAGAGATTTTTCCCTTCCACATGGAATGTGAAACAAAGAAGAGAAAAGGAGTCAAACAAACTCAGAGTAAGAGATCACATTGAAGGAACCAGAAGCAGAGGGTGGAGGGTGGGGCAGGGATGGAGTGGATGGCGAAAAGGTACAAACTTCCAGTTTTATGAGAAATAAGTGATAGAGTTGTAGTGTACAACCTGATGACTACAGTTCATACTGCTCTATGGTGTATTTGAGAGGTGTTAAAAGAAAGCCAATTCAGAGAGTTCTCATCACAAAAGAAAAAGGTGTCCTTTATTTTCTTTTTGTATCTCTAAGATTTGATGGCAGTGAACTCAACTTATTCTAGTAATCTTTTTAGGGTCTATCAAAGTGAAATCATTATATTGTGTACCTGACACCTGCATAGTGCTCTATGTCAATGATATCAATTAAAATGGGGCAAAAATATTTTACTATTCATAATGAGCCTCAGGAAAGTTGACTTGGTAAAAAGAATGACAGGTAAGCAGAACTGAAATCAACAGAACCTAAAGTCAGTAGATTATGAGAGAGATAAAAAACATCCAAGCCACTTGCATAAACAATGGATTCTGGTTTGAAAAATCAGTGAATTAAAATGAAAAGAGAGGACATAGAGCTTTAAATTTGTGTTCTATTTTTTTAAAAATCAAGGAATAAATTGTTTTCATAAATTAACTCTGAAAATTACCTTCTCAAATAAAGTTTTCATGTTTTAGAAAACTCTGATTTTAAGCTTTGAAGTGGGCACAGAATGATAACATTTGGTTTGATCCAAGTTGTCTCCGGGAAAATGGCTGAAGTAAAATGCCTGAGATAGAGCTTACCAGGAAAGGTACAAATGGCCTGATGAAATTCATTTCTCTGTCTTTGCAGTGTTTCAGTATAATTTATTTTTATGCCATCAAGTATATGAAGTTCATGGAGTATGTTCTAAATGTTTTAAAGGCACTAATATCTTTGTACCACCTCCCTGTACTCTGTCTTCACATCTCATTGCATCTTGTGAAACTAAAACTTTATACCATGAATCAGAATCTTCCCATGACCACCTCCTTCCAGCCCTTGGCAAACAGCATTCTACTTTCTGTCTTTAGGAATCTACTTTAGGTAGGTCTTAAGAGTGAAGTAAAAGTGTGTATTTTTAAGAATATCCATTTCACTTAGCATAGTATCCTCAACTTTCACCCATGTTGTGGCATATGTCAATGTTTTCCTTCTCTTTTAAGAAGGAATTCTATTTCAGTGTGTGTGTGTGTGTGTGTGTGTGTGTGTGTGTGTGTGTGTGTATGCAGCATCTGTTTCTCCCTGGACAGATTCTTGGTTTGTGTTCATGGTTTAGCTCTTATGAACAATGGTGCCATGAAAAGGTGTGTTCAGATACATCTTCAAGACCATGCTGTTAATTAAGTTGGGTATCTATCCCAAGTGGAATTACTAGACCACATGGTAATTCTAATGTTGATTTTTTTGAAGAACTGCCATACTGATTTCACAACGATGCTGTTAAACATTCCTACCACACACAGTGTGCAAGGTTCCAAACTCTCTGCATCTTTCCTTACACTTTATCTTTTCTTTTCTTCTAAGTCTTTCTTTCTTTTTCTGGGGAAAGTCATCTTAATGGATGTGAAATGGTATCTCATTGCTTTTTATAATTTGGATTTCCCAAAAAATTAGTGATGGGAGGTATCTTTCAAATTTCTCTCCATGTGCCTATCCTTGAGGATAATAGGTCTATTCCACTATTCCCCACTTGTACGTTCACACATTACATTTAATTTGTTTGTTGTTGAGTTTATGTGATCTCTATGGATTGTGGATATTGAGCTCCTGTCAGATACATGGTTTACATGTATGGTCTCCCATCCTGTGGACTGTACTTTTCCTTTGTTGATCAGGTCTTTTAAAGTCACAAAGATTTTAAGTATTCTGAATGTCCAGTGTGTGAATTTGTTTTTCTTTTCCATCCTTTGCCTTGCAGGTCCTACCCATTAACTCACTGCGAGATTCTGTTTGTGACGCTGATGAAGATGATGGCTATTGAGCTCCAACTTGAGAGATGAAAAAGGTCATTGGTGGAGGCAGGCAGCAGCATGAATTGGAGAAGCACAGGCCTGATAATGGGGTCCTGAAGGTATGTGATGGCATGATGGTAAGAATACATATGCTGGGCCAGCAGGAGGCATGTAATGGAAATGGAACCCTGTCTATTTTGGGCATGACCTGTGTGGATGATGGGAGCAGTGAGACACACAACTGGGCATGTCCCCAAGCTCAGCCCTTCTTCAAAGTGAGCCTTTTATTGCACTCTGCTCCATTAATGTTTGAAGAGATTCTTAATCAGATGAGGGGCATAGTCTTACAGGACAAAGGATGATGAATGTGGTGTGGGAGACAGCTGTCTACAAGGAACTTCTAATCCCTCTGTCATGGTGAGCTACTGTCTGGAGTCAATTGCAAAGAAGGTTAGAATGACTCAAGGACACTGGGATCAAACCCCAAAAGGGACATGTTTGAAGGTGAGCTGGAGAGCTGGACACATCTGTAATTCCCATGCTGAGCTGAATTCAGGTAAGATCTTTATACATTTGCTCTGTGTTCCCAGTTCATGGTCACTAAGTTCTGCAGGTTCCTCGATGGGAGAGAGAGAAGGGACATGTTTGAAGGTGAGCTGGAGAGCTATATCACCTCCATGAGTGAGAGGAAGGCCCTGCCCCTAGTCACCCCACAAGTGAAAAAAAGGGATTGATGTCAACAATAGAGAACCATCAGCCACCAGTATTCATGCCAGCTGTAAGAAAACTTGTGGTGAGGCCTCCTGTGGCAAGTATGGATGTTATGTGCTTGAGGTGATTCACCTTAAAGAGAAAGAAGTTTTTGCCACCCTGTCAAGAGTGCTCAAAATTGACTAGAAGGGCAAGAGGACTGGAACTGAAGAAAGCATGTTTGAAAACGTCTTTAGTGCTGAAATATAAAAGGCAGCGTGCCCTGAGAATTGCCTCATCATGAATAAGCTATCTAATTTCACTGCTTGAGGGCAGAAAAGAAATCATCCTGTATTTTCCATGTTTTAAACAGGAAAACAGAACCTTGGATTGTATTTTTTTTATTTAATGTCAGTTAGCTAACATGCAGCACATCATGCGCTTCAGATGTAGTGCCCAGTAATTCATCAGTTGCGTATCACTCCCAGTGCTCACCACATGGCCTGCCCTCCTTTATGTTCCTCATCCAATTACCCCATCCCCCGACTCCCCTCCCCTCCAGCAGCCCTCAATTTGTTTTCTAGTTAAGAGCCTCTCTTCACTTCCTCATATCAGGAAGTGGAGATGCAACGGGGGTGGGGGTTAAGGGGGTAGGAAAAGTAAAAATGAAACAAGATGGGATCGGGAGGGAGACAAACCAAAAGAGACTCTTAATGTCATAAAACAAACTGAGGGGGGTTGGGGGGAGGGGTGTTGGGAGAGGGTGGTGGGGTTACATTATGTTTAAATAAAAAAAAATAGCCTGTCTTCATTTTTCCTCCCTCTCTGGTGGCTTCCCATTCAGTTTTCCCTCCCTTACCCTTGATTATCATATGGCTTCACTCCTATGTGGAACTTCAGAAACAGTGCAGAGGATCATAGTGGATTTTCCTTAAATGATGTTATTTTATATCTTTCCATGTTTGAATTTCTTTTCCTGAAAAATGACCCATTCCAATGAGGTGTCCATTGGCCCTGAAGGGACAGGGGTTCTTCAATCTTCCTCAGTGAGTTAGGATCCTGAACCAGGTGTCAGGAAAACGTCATCTGGGTTTTTGTTCCATTGGTGCCCTTGCTGGGCCTCAGTTTTCTTATCTGTAAAATGATGAGAGATACAAAAGCTATTTTTCCAGAAGGTCTTCCAGCTCCAAATTTTCAATGGCTATAGAAAGCTGAATGTGGTTTAATCCATGAAACATGGGGTAGGAATATTTTTTGCAACTACATCAGGAAGACACACAACCAAGTAGAATGGAAACAGCAGAAGATTAGAGCTGCAGTAGGACTCGAGTGAAATGCTTTTACAACTGCAAATATCATAGAAAGTTGTCTTTTCTGTGAACACAGAGGTGGGCCCTGGCCTTTCCATATCAACAGACTTCACTTTTGTCTTTGGACATTTTCACTGATCTTTTTTTTTAATTTTTATTTCTTTTTAAATTTCTTTTCAGTGTTCCAAAATTCATTGTTTATGCACCACACCCAGTGCTCCATGCAATACATGCCCTCCATAATACCCACCACCACGCTCACACAACCTCCCACCCCCGCCCCTCCAAAACCCTCAGATTGTTTTCAGAGTCCACAGTCTCGCATGGTTCATCTCCCCCTCCAACTTCCCCCAACTCCCTTCTCCTTCCCATCTCCCCATGTCCTCCATGTTATTTCTTATGCTCCACAAATAAGTGAAACCATATGACAATTGACTCTCTCTGCTTGACTTATTTCACTTAGCATAATCTCTTCCAGTCCTGTCCATGTTGATACAAAAGTTGGATATTCATCCTTTCTGATGGAGGTATAATACTCCATAATGTATATAGACCACATCTTCCTTATCCATTCGTCCGTTGAAGGGCATCTTGGTTCTTTCCACAGTTTGGTGACTGTGGCCATTGCTGCTATGAATATTGGGGTACAGATGGCCCTTCTTTTCACTACATTTGTATCTTTGGGCTAAATACCCAGTAGTGCAATTGCAGGGTCATAGGGAAGCTCTATTTTTAATTTCTTAGGGAATCTCCACACGGTTTTCCAAAGTGGCTGCACCAACTTGCATTCCCACCAAAAGTGTAAGAGGGTTCCCCTTTCTCCACATCTTCTCTAACACACGTTGTTTACTGTCTTGTTAATTTTGGCCATTCTACTGATCATTCATTTTGGCCATTCAACTGGTGTAAGGTGGTATCTCAATGTGGTTTTGATTTGAATCTCCCTGATAGCTAGTGATGATGAACATTTTTTCAGGTGTCTGATAGCGAGTTGTATGTCTTCATTGGAGAAGTGTCTGTTCATGTTTTCTGCCCATTTTTTGACATGATTATCTGTTTTGTGTGTGTTAACTTTGAGGAGTTCTTTATAGATCCAGGATATCAGCCCTTTGTCTGTATTGTCATTTGCAAATATCTTTTCCCATTCCATGGGTTGCCTCTTTGTTTTGTTAACTGTTTCCTTTGCTGTGCAGAAGCTTTTGATCTTGATGAAGTTGCAAAAATTCTTTTTCGCTTTTGTTTCCTTTGCCTTTGGAGACATATCTTGAAAGAAGTTGCTGTGGCGGATGTCGAAGAGGTTATCGCCTATGTTCTCCTCTAGGATTCTGATGGATTCCTGCCTCACGTTGAGGTCTTTTATCCATTTCGAGTTTATCTTTGTGTATGGTGTAAGAGAATGGTCAAGTTTCATTCTTCTACACATAGCTGTCCAATTTTCCCAGCACCATTCATTGAAGAGACTGTCTTTTTCCACTGTATATTTTTTCCTGCTTTGTCAAGATTTTTTGACCACAAAGGTGAGGGTCCATATCTGGGCCCTCTACACTTCCACTGGTCTATGGTCTGGTCTATGGTCTGTTTTTATGCCAGTACCATGCTGTATTGGTGATCATAGCTTTGTAGTAAAGCTTGAAATCAGGCAACGTGATGCCCCCAGTTTTGTTTTTCTTTTTCAACATTTCCTTAGCAATTTGGGGTCTCTTCAGATTCCATATGAATTTTAGGATTGTTTGCTCCAGCTCTTTGAAAAATGCCAGTGGAATTTTGATTGGAATGGCATTGAAAATACAGACTGCTCTAGGCAGTATAGACATTTTAACAATGTTTATTCTTCCAATCCATGAGCATGGAATGGTCTTCCATCTTTTTTTGTCTTCTTCAATTTCTTTCATGAGTGTTCTGTAGTTCTTCTGGTACAGATCCTTTACCTCTTTGGTTAGGTTTATTCCCAGGTATCTTATGAATCTTGGTGCTTAGTAAATGGAATCCATTCTCTAATTTCCCTTTCTGTATTTTCATTGTTAGTTTATAAGAAAGCAACTGATTTCTGGGCATT
>RCUC01172107.1:0-24584 GCA_003697995.1 Taxidea taxus jeffersonii
TGCTTTGAATTTGCCAAGGGGCTGCCCACCGTTTTGGCTTATTTGTTTTCCATAGATATTATGCTTCGGGGAAGACTCTGATCAGTCTTTGTGTCTGCAAGACCTCTCCAATATCCCAGGCAGGGCTGTTGAAGCCTCAGTGCTGCAGACAGGTGAGCACTGGAGAAGTCAAAGCATTAATACCACCCTGATTTTTTCACCTTTACCTAAGTGTAATTAACAAATACATTTGTAAGATATTAAAATGGGCATTGTGGTAATTTGATAGATATATACATCATACAAGGGTTCCCACCATCTAACTGACGTCCATCAATTCACATATTTATCTTTTGAGGGGGGTTTAGAATATGCCCTCTTAGCAAATTTCATTTAAATAATACATGTGCTCAACTGTGTAATCAACTGTAATCACAAGATTTTACACTGGATCCTCAGACTGAGTTTATCTTATAGCTGAAAGTTTGTACCCTTTTTCCAACATTTCCTTACTTGCCCCCCATCCCTCCTCCACCATCGTGGATTTTGTAAGAAAAAAATGTCAGGGTTACTTTAAAATAAAGAATTATACAAAGTTTAAAACTATTTAATTCTATTTTTGATTTTCCTTCTCTGTTTCAATCAATGTAGATTTGGGTTTCAGTCTGAGTTGGGTGTTATCAGCACTCCACCCCATGAGTCCTTGGGCTCTTTGCATTTTCAAGCACACCTGCTCTTGGGATTTTTCACCTTCCACAGTCAGTGCTCGAGTTTCCTTGGCAGGGCTCTTCCTAACCTGTGGGAACTCACTTTAGGTGCCTGGGAATTACTGCCCCTGGGGGCAGCCCTGACCTGTGATTCACCAGGACCAGGCAGGGTGGTGCATGGTGCAGACTGGGGCTGGCCACACTGATCACTCAACGCCAAGTGTGCCCTTCCCAGAGCTGAGCCAAAGTTGCCCTCAGTGGAATTTTGCCTGAATTTTCATTGGGTTAGCCTTGCTCTCTTTTCTCATCTACTATCCCACTTCCATGTTTTTCATGGGAATACTTCATCATAAATCCTTTTTATACAAATGCCTGTCTCAGGTTCGGCTTCTGGGGATCCAGGCTGAGACACAACTCAGTTCCCCATTTGGGAAACTAGGTGCTATCTGGGAATGTGGTTGGCTGACATGCTATTCTGGGGTTGGCCCCTGGCCAAAGACAGAACAAGGGCACAGATGCAGGGCCTGGCCTTTCTTTGCAGGGTGGGGGTGGGGCTCCTTCCCCAGGCAATCCCTCCCTCTGGAGCTCCCAGCCCTGCTTGCCTCTTCCTGAACTTGCAAAGACAGCTTGCAACAGTCCCAGGTTGCAAAGAGAACACCTGTATGACTTCTGTAGTTTGTTGGGTGTTAGCTTGTCTTACTTTTCTTTTTAAAAATGTGTACATTTTACTTTAGCTACCTCAGAACAAGGCAGCCCCTGAAAAATCTTTCTGGAATGTTCCTGTTTCCTTTTTTCCCACCATAGTTTGCCAAGTGAACTTTTTTCTCAGAACGCACATTTCCATAAAGAAAAGTAAACAAGTCCTAGTCTCACAGATAACTGTCAAGGTGCAGCAGGCCCGTGATCATGTGGGCCTTGGGAATCAATTTCTTTTAAGTCCAGATTCAGGGATGGGGCACAGAGATGATCTCTATTTCTGAATCCACAGTCATTTGTTGACAGAGTAAGAAATGAGACCAGGTGAAAATGAGGGATGCTTTTCTCAAAGCTCATGGTAAGTTGCAGTCTGGGCCCAAACAGCCCATGCTAATGAAACCCTGTGTTTTATCACATGGAGCAGAATGTCTCCACTTTGGCACTGCCAACATTTTGATCCAGGTAATTCTTTGTTGCGTGGGGCTGTCCTGTGCATTGTGGGATATTCAGCAGCATCCCTGCCCCCAACCTGGTAGATGCCAGTAGTATTGCCCCTCCCCCTCTCGCTGTGATCCAAGTGTTCCCAGACACCCACAAATATCCACTGTTGGCAAAATCATCCCCCTGTTGAGAGCCACTGACATAGAGGTAGCTTTAGTCTGAATGTCCTCCCCCTTACCCCCCGCACTGCCCCTTTCCCTGACTCGTAAGTGGAAACTTAACCCTCATTTAGTAGGTGGGGCCTTTGAGAGGTGATTAGGGCAGAGTCCTCATGAATGGGATTAGAGCTCTTATAAAAGAGACCTGAGAGAGTTCCCTCCCCTCTTCCACCACCTGAGGATACAACAGGAAGTCAGAGACCCGGAAGATGGCTTTCCCTCAACCATGCCAGCACCCTGATCTCAGACTCTCAGCCTCCAGAACTGTATATAATATATGCCAGAGGAACAATCTCAGGCCAGCAGAGGTGCCAGAGGTGACGAGAGGTGAGGGTATAAAGTAGAGGAGGGAGATGATGAGAATCAGTTCCAAATGCCAGACCAGCAACAGTTACAGGGATTACAGCTGATCTCACTGCCCTTCCTCCTCTCTTTTCCCAGAAGAAGTGCCCAGCCAGAATCCTGGACAAGCTCATTCCCAGATGGGATGAATGTCTCTTTCAGCAACTGGACTTGAGCAGCACAAGAGGTGTACCATCAGATTTCCTTTAAAAATCCAGGTCTCTTTCCCTGCTGCCAGAGGCATTGATTGTGGGTGGCTACCAGCTGAATCCCTCCCCAGGAATTGCCTTGGCTGAAGAGAGCCACTGTATTACATCCACCCCCTCTCTGAAGGCAGCCCATGTCCAGTGACTGGTCAATGACAGGGTACAAAGGTCTAGCCCTTTTGAAGACTTGGATCTTTAACCCTTGAACAATTTCATATTTTATCTATTATTTATCTATCAATTATTTATTTTCAATAAGTTCTCTTACTTTTTTTAAACATATAATGTATTATTTGTTCCACATGTACAGGCCTGTGAATCATTAGGCTTGCACATTTTGCATCACTCACCATAGCACATACCCTCCCCAATATCCATAACCTAGCCACCCTATCTGTACCTCCTTTACCCCCTCAGCACCCCTCAGCTTGTTTCCTGAGATTAAGAGTCTCTCATGGTTTGTCTCCCTCCCAATCCCATCTTGTTTTATTTTTTCCTTCACTAGCCCCCACAACACCTCACCCTGCCTCTGAAATTCCTCATATCAGAGAGATCATATAATAATTGTCTTTCTCTGATTGACTTATTTTGCTCAGCATAATACCCTCTAGTGCCATCCACAAGATTCTGGCAAGATTCTGTTTCTTTTAATGGCTGCATAGTTTTCCATTGTATATATACCCCACATCTTTATCCATTCATCTATTGATGGACATCTAGGTTCTTTCCATAGTTTGGCTATTGTGGACATTGCTGCTATAAATATTTGGGTGCAAATGCCCCTTCAGATCACTACTTTTGTGTCTTTAGGGTAAATACCCAGTATTGCAATTGCTGTGTCATAGGGTAATTCTATTTTCACCTTTTTGAGGAACCTCCATACTGTTTTCCAGAGTGGCTACACCAGCTTGTATTCCCACCAACAGTGTAGGAAGGTTCCACTTTTTCCCCATTCTTGCCAAGATCTGTTGTTCCCTGACTTGTTAATTTTAGCCAGTCTGACTGGTGTGTGGTGGTATCGCTTTGTGGTTTTGATTTGTATTTCCTTGATGCCTAGTGATGTTAAGCTCTTTTTCATGTGTCTGTTGACCATCTGGATGTCTTCTTTGGAGAAATGTCTGTCCATGTCCTCTGTCCATTTCCTGATTGGATTATTTGTTTTTTGGTTGTTGAGTTCGATAAATTCTTTATAGATACTAGCCCTTTTTCTGCTATGTTATTTGAGAAATTCTTTTCCCATTCTGTCAGTTGTCTTTTGGTTTTTGACTGTTTTCTTTGCTGTGCAAGAGCTTTTTATCTTGATGAAGTCCCAATGTTCATTTTTGCCCTTGCTTTCCTTGCCTTTGATGATATTTCTAGGAAGAAGTTGCTGCAGCTGAGGTTGAAGAGGTTTTTGACTGTGTTTGCCTCAGGGATTTTGATGGATTCCTGATTCACATTGAGGTCTTTCATCCATTTTGAGTCTATGTTTTCGTGTGTGTAAGTAAATGGTCCAGTTTCATTTTTCTGCATTTGGCTGTCCAATTTTCCCAACACAATTTGTTGAAAAGACTGTCTTTTTTCCATTAGACGTTCTTTCCTGCTTTGTGGAAGATTAGTTGACCATAGAGTTGAGGGCCCCTTTATGGGCTCTCTATTCTATTCCATTGAACTCTTTGTCTGTTTTTATGCCAGTACCATACTGTCTTGATGATTACAGCTTTGAAATAAAGCTTGAAGTCTGGGAATTGTGATGCCACCAACTTTGGCTTTCTTTTTCAACATTCCCCTGGCTATTTGGGATCTTCCCTGGTTCTATATAAATTTTAGGATTATTTGTTCCATTTCTTTGAAAAGCATTAATGATATTTTGAAAGGGACTGCATTAAATGTGTAAATTGCTTTAGGTAGCAGAGGGATTTTCACAATATTTGTTCTTCCAATCAATGAGTAGAACACTCTTCCATTTCTTTGTGTCTTTCTCAATTTCTTTCATAAGTACTTTATAGTTTTCTGAGCACAGATTCTTTGCCTCTTTGGTTAGGTTTATTCCTAGGTATCTTATGGTATTGGGTACAATTGTAAATGGGATTGACTCCTTAATTTCTCTTTCTTCTGTCTTGCTGTTGGTGTATAGAAATGCAACTGATTTCTGTGCATTGATTTTATATCCCAATACTTTGCTGAATTCTTCTATAAGTTATAGTAGTTTTGGAGTGGAGTCTCTTGGGTTTTCCACATAAAGTATGATATCATCTGCGAAGAGTGAGAGCTTGCCTTCTTTGCTGATTCAGGTGTCTTTATTTTTTTTCTTGTCTGATTGTTAAGGCTAGGACTTCTAGTACTACGTTGAACAGCAGTGGTGATAATGGATATCCCTACCATGTTTCTGACCTTAAGGGAAAAGCTCTCAGTTTTCCCCATTGAGAATGATATTTGCTGTGGGTTTTTCATAGAGGGATTCGATTATATTGAGGTTTGTACCCCTTATCCCTACACTCCAAAGAGTTTTGGTCAAGAAACGATGCTATACTTTGTCAAATGCTTCTTCAGCATCTATTGAGAGTATCATATGGCTCTTGTTCTTTCTTTTATTAATGTATTGATCACATTGATTGATTTGTGGATGTCAAACCAACCCTGCAGCCCAGGAATAAATCCCATTTTGTCGTGGCAAATAGTCCTTTTCATGTATGGTTGGATCCTATTGGCTAGTATTTTGGTGAGAATTTTTGCATCTGCGTTCATCAAGGATATTGGTCTGTAATTCTCCTTTTTGATGGGATCTTTGTCTGGCTTTGGGATCAAGGTAATACTGGCCTCATAAAAAGAGTTTGGAAGTTTTCCTCCCATTTCTATTTTTTGGAACAGTTTCAGGAGAATAGGTATTAATTCTTCTTTAAATGTTTGGTTGTATTCCCCTGGGAAGCCTTCTGGCCCTGGGCTCTGAAATCTGTTGGCAAATTTCTGATGACTGCTTCAATCTCCTTACTAGTTATGTGTCTGTTCAGGTTTTCTATTTCTTCCTGGTTAATTTTTGGTAGTTGATATATCTCTAGGAATGTATCCATTTCTTCCAGATTGTCAAATTTGCTGGCATATAGTTGCTCATAATATGTTCTTATGATTGTATTTCTTTGGTGTTGGTTGTGATCTCTCCTTTTACATTCATGATTTTATTAATTTGGGTCCTTTCTCTTTTCTTTTTGATAAGTCTGGCCAGGGGTTTCTCAATCTTATAAATTCTTTCAAAGAACAAGCTCCTAGTTTTGTTGATTTGTTCTACTGTTCTTTTGGTTTCAATTTCATTGATTTCTGCTCTGATCTTTATGATTTCTCTTCTGCTGGGTTTAGGTTTTCTTTGCTGTTCTTTCTCCAGCTCCTTTGGGTGTAGGGTTAGGTTGTATACTTGAGACCTTTTTTTATTTCTTGAGAAAGGCTTGTATTGTTATATACTTTCCTCTCAGGACTGTCTTTGCTATGTCCCAATGATTTGTTAAAAATCAGTTTTGAACAGTTTTCATTTTCATTTGTTTCCATGAAGTTTTTAAATTCTTCTTTAATTTCCTGGTTGATCCATTCATTCTTTAGTAGGATGATCTTTAGCCTCCATGTATTTAGTTCTTTCCAACTTTCCACTTGTGGTTGAGTTCTAGTTTCAAAGCATTGAGTTCTGAAAATATGCAGTGAATGATCCCAAATTTTTGGTACCAGTTATGACCTAGTTTGTGACCCAGGGTGTGATTTATTCTGGACAATGTTCCATGTGCACTAGAGAAGAATATGTATTCTGTTGCTTTGGGATGGAATGTTCTGAATATATCCGTGATGTCTATGAGGTCCAGTGTGCCATTTAAGGCCTTTATTTCCTTGTTGATCTTTTGCTTGATCTGTCCATTTCACTGAGGGGGATGTTAAAGTCCCCTCCTATTATTGTATTGTTGATGTGTTTCTTTGATTTTGTTATTAATTGGTTTATATAATTGGCTGCTCCCATGTTAGGGGCATAGATATTTAAAATTGTTAGGTCTTCTTGCTGGACAGACCCTTTGAGTATGATATAGTGTCCTTCCTCATCTCTTATTATAATAATTGGCTTAAAATCAAGTTTACCTGATATAAGGATTGCCACCCCAGCTTTCTTTTGATGTCCATTAGCATGGTAAGTTGTTTTCCACCCCCTCACTTTAAATCAGGAGGTGTCTTTGGGTCTAAAATGAGTTTCCTGTAGATAGCATATTGACGGGTCTTTTTATTTTAATCCATTCTGATACCCTATGTCTTTTGATTGTGGCATTTAGCCCATTTGCATTCAGTATTGAAAGATATGAATTTGGTGTCATTGTATTGCCTGTAAGGTGACTGTTACTGTATATTGTCTCTGTTCTTTTCTGGTCTATTACTTTTAGGCTCTCTCTTTGCTTAGAGGACCCCTTTCAATATTTCCTGTAGGGACGGTTTGGTGTTTGCACATTCTTTTAATTTGTGTTTGTCCTGGAAGTTTTTTCTCTTTCCTATTTTTCCTATTTTCAGTGATAGCCTAGCTGGATATAGTATTCTTGGCTACATACTTTTCTCCTTTATGTTCTGAATATATCATGCCAGTCCTTTCTGGCCTTTCAGGTCTCTGTGGATAGGTCTGCTGCTAATCTAATATTTCTAGTTACAGACCTCTTGTCCAGAGGTGCTTTCAGGATTTTCTGTTTGGCACTAAGACTTGTAAGTTTTACTATTAGATGATGGGGTGTGGACTTATTTTTATTGATTTTGAGTGGAGGTTCTATGTGCCTCCTGGATTTTGATGCTTGTTCCCTTTGCCATATTAGGGAAATTCTCTACTCTAATTTGCTTCAATATACCTTTTGCCCTCCTCTTTCTTCTTCTGGGATCCCAATTATTCTAATATTTTTTGTCTTACATAGTATTACATGGTTTATTACATGGTTATTGTCTTATTACATGGTTATTACATGGTTTGTCTTACATAGTATTACATGGCAGTTGTTTGTCTCACTTTTGCTCAGATTTCTTAGTCTCCATCATTTGCTCTTCTATATCAGTAATTCTTTTTTGTCTCATTTATCCTAAGAATAAGAGCCTCCACTTTTTATTGCACCTCATTAATAGCTTTGAAATTTCCACTTGGTTAGATTTTAGTTCTTTTATTTTTCCAGAAACAGATTTTATTTCTCCAAAAAGGTATTCTCTAATATCTTCCATGCTTTTTTCCCGCCCAGCTAGCACCTTGACAATTGTCATGTCAAACTCTAGTTCTGACATATTACTAATGTCTATATTGATTAGATCCCTAACCATCAGCACTGCCTCTTGTTCTATTTTTGTGTGTGTGTGGTGAGTTATTCAGCCTTGTCACTTTATCCAGATAAGAATAGATGAATGAGAGAAGAAAATACTAAAAGGGTAGTAAAGACTCCAGAAAAACATATGCTAACCAAATCAGAAGAGACTTGAAACTGAGGGAGACAAAAGGGGGGAAATTAAAAAAAAAAAAATATATATATATACACACACACACACACACACACACACACACACACACACATTAGACTGGTGAGTAGAACAGAGCCACTCACTTGATTTCTGGTTTATTCTGGTCTCTTAGAAGAAACTACCTTCCAACATTTTAAAGATAGAAAACCTTATATATATATATACAAAAATAAGGGTAAATACAATAAAGGGATGGAATATGACTGTAAAGATGAAAATTTAAAAAGATTCTAAAAAGGAATTGATAAGAAGTTGGTTGAAAAAAAAAGAGGAGAGAATGTGATCTGGCTAGAGACTAGAACAAAGCCATGCACTAGATTTAGGGTATATTTTGATCTATTAGAAGGAATTGTATCCCAAGATTTTAAAGGGAAAAAAAAAACATATGTAAACAACAAAATAAGGTTAAATACAATGTTTTAAAATGTTAAAATATGAAAGAGGAAAGTTAAAAAATAGAATAAGAAAAAAATTTTAAAATTCTAACTCTGAAAGACTGATGAATCATGTGAAAAAAAGCCATGAATTCTATGTGTCACTTTCCCCTAGTTCTGAAGTTACGCAGTTCTCATTGACTGGTGAACTTGGTCTTACCTGGGTGTTCTTGCTGATCTTCTGGGAAAGGGGTCTGTTGCCATAATTCACAAATGTCTTTGCCCAAGGCAGAATTGCACCTCCCTTGCCAGGAACCAGGCTAACTCATCTGCTTGGGTTTGCTTTCAGAGATTTTGTTCCCTGAACATTTTCCACACAGCTTTGGAGGATGAGAATGAGGTTGGCAGTCTCCCAATCTCTGGCCTCCTAGGAGACAAGAGCTTGGGTCCCACTACTCAGTGCTCCCTCAGAGAAAAGCAATCCTTCCCATCTCCCTGGTCTCCAGCTGCACTCCAAGTTCACCCAGCCTGTGACCAAACATTTCTATCTCTGACGCACGGCCCCATTTGGAGTCTCCAAACCCAGCAGATTCCTGCCGTGTTCTCTGCACCACTCGTCCTGGAGAAGGAAGGTGAGTCTCCCCATATCTGCCACTTGTGGGGGCCCTGCTCAAAGAGCAGTGGACTGACTGCCCCTCAGATCATGGTTTAAGGTAACCCTGAGCTGAGACCCCACTGCTCAGCTATGTTCACAGCTGACTTCCATGTTCTGATACCTGGCAGCTCTGCCACACTCAGACACCCCTGGTCTTTCTTTCACCCTGCGGGTCTTGAGACCACACTGTCCTCTTGTGGGCTCCACCTCCTGCTAATCCTCTGGAGTGATGTCCCTCAGTGGAGCAGACTTTTAAGGTTCTGATTTTGTGCTCCACTGCTCTGTCACTTGCCAGGAGCCTTTCCCCCACCCCACCATCTATCTTCCCATCACTTCGGATTCACTTCTCCACACATCCTACCTTCTGGAAAGTGGTCAATTTTCTGTTCCTAGAATTGCTGCTCTTCTTCTCTTCTATTTCCTGTAGAGTTTGTAGGTGTTCCGAATGGTTTGATAACTATCAAGCTGAACTCCTGGGACTTGATGGTATTTCAGTCTGCTACTCCTCTGCCATCTTGCTTTCTCTCTCAATATGTTCTTTTTATTTAAAATTTTTAATATAAAACCATGAGAGAATATGGACTCTGGGAAACAAACTGAAGGTTACAGAAGAGAGGGGGTGGAGGAATGGAGTAACCAGGTGATGAATATTAAGGAGTGTATGTGTTGTGATGAGCACTGGATGTTATATGCAAGTAATAAATCTTTGAACACTACATCAAAAACTAATGATGTCCTGTATGGTGGCTAACTGAACATATTAAAAAAAAACTTGTCTATAGTTAACATACAAGGTTACATTAGTTTCAGGTGTACAACCTAATGATTCAACAAGCTTATACATGGTGCTAAGTTCACCACAAGTGTGGCTACCATCTGTCACTATACATCACTATGACAATACCATCACTTATATTCTTTATGCTGTGTCTTTTATTCCTGTGACTTATTCATGCCATCACTGGAGTACTCTATCTCCCACTCACCTTCACCAGTTTTGCCCAACCTCCCAACCCCTTCCCTTCTGGCAATTATCAGTTTGTTCTCTGTATTTGTACATCTAGCTTTGTTTTTTCTTTGTCTATTCATTTGTTGTTTTAGAATCCCCATATGAGTGAAATCATATGGTATTTGTTTTCCTCAGTTTAGCATATTCATGTAGCATAATACCCTCTAAGTCCATCCATGTTGTCTCAAATGGTACAACCTCATCTTTTTTATGGCAGTGTAGCATTTGTGTATGTGTGTGTGTGTGCGTGCACATGCATCACATCTTCTTTATCCATTCATCTGTTGATGGACACTTAGGCTTCTTTCACACCTTGGCTATTGTAAATAGTGTGACAATAAACAAATTGCAAATAAACAAACATCAAATTAGTGTTTTTGTTTTCTTTGGGTAAATACCTAATACTGGAATTACTGGATCCTTCAGTAATTCTATTTTTAATATTTGAGGAACTTCCATACTGTTTTCCACAGTGGCTGCACCAATTTACATTCCCAGCAATGGAGCATGAGGATTCTATTTTCCCCATATCCTCACCAGCACTTGTTTCTTGTCTTTTTTATTGCAGACATTCTAACAGGACTATGATGATATCTCACTGTGATTTTGATTTGCATTTCCCTGATGATCAGTGATGTTAAGCATCTTCTCATATGTCTTGGTCATGTGGATGTATGTCTTCTTTGGAAAAACATCTACTTAGGTTGTCTGCCTGTTTTTTCTTTTCACTGCATTATTTGAGTTGTATAAGTTCTTTATCTATTTTGGCCATATTAACCTTTTATCAGATACATAATTTGAAAATATATTCCCCCATTTAGTAGGTTGTCTCTTTGTTTTGTTGATGGTTTCCTTCACTGAGCAAAAGCTTTTTATTTTGATGTAGTCCCAATAGTTGATTTTTGCTTTTGTTTTTCTTGCCTTAAGAGACGTATCTAGAAACAAATGTTGCTGCACCCAATATGTTCTTCACATTTTTTCTCTCTTCCTTGGTTGCTATTTTGAAATCAACTTTTGGACTCATCATTTCTAAAGCTGTGCCTTAGGAAAACTTGTTTCCATTTATCTTCTAGCTCATCTATTGAAGTTTTTGCTTCCATAATAATTTTTTAATTTTTAAAAACCCTTTCTTGTTTATCTGATTTTTCCTCTTTACTCATAACATCCTGTTTTAATTGTATAGATACATATTCAGTTTGTTTTCAAGTTCCTTTCTTTGTTTCTTCCAGAATCAGATTTGTCTTTGTGTTGGTTTTTCTCTCTCACACACACACAAACACACACAGTTGATTTGCTGTCTATTTACTGCTCTGAGACAGCTGGTCAATATTATGGGCAGACTTTCTCCTGGGTGGAAAGGGCACCTGAGTCCTGTGAATGCTAATGGACAGATTTTGCTCTAGGACACCATGAGGAACACTTTTCATTTGCCCATCTTTCCACCCAGTGCCCTCCTGATCTCTTTGTGTTTGGTCAAAGAGCCATGCTGGGAAGAGACAAGACAGAGAGAACAGAGTGTGGTCTGGGTATTTACTTTCCTGTCTCCCTCCTCACGTGTTGTTTCAGGTTGTCTGTGCTCATCAACAGAAGGTCTCAGATCTTTTCAAAATACTCACCCTCCAGCTTCTGCTGACTGCTCCTGGCATAAACTGAGGGTTATGACAGCCCCACTGCTTCTGGCCTTGGGTCTAGCAGCATTCTTGTCTTCTCAGCACCATCCCCACTCCCTTTCCTTATTAGGACTCATCTTACCTTGACCTCCCTAGAAGGCAGAGCCAGAGGCAACATGACATTTTTATTAGAGAGTTCAATTCAAGAGCAGAGGAATACGGAAGTGGGGCTAAGGAAGAGGAACCAATACTATATTAGGTGATGCTGGCTGCCACTGAATGCAGCTGGTTGCTCAGTCCTAAGAACAAAACTACATTCATAGATGGGGTGTGAGTAGGACAGGCTATCCAGGAAAGACTGAGGCAAACATTTATTCATTGGCTCCCAGCTCCCATTTGTCAAAAGTAGTAACTCCACAAGATGTTCATGCCCCAGCACCTTCAGGTGGCACATGGCAGGCTCCAAGCATGATCTTCTGGTGTCCCAACTCGATTGCTAATTAAGCCCCAGGGCAGGAAGTCAAAGGTGTGCTAGGCAGCTATGAGGACATGCGCTGGCAGATTGCACCAGTGTGGTGGTACTTAATGTTTGGCAACTGGTTCTCCTATTTCCATGGTATGAATTCTCACCATGGCTGATTTCAGTAAAGACATGGAAAAACAGTGCCTTATATGGTATGTTCATCATACAGGTACAATAGACATCATACGGATACAATAGAATATGCTCCAGAGAACAAATAATAGTAAAATGGGTAAAAAGTAATGAGTTTTAAATATTCTTTGCATTTTTCTTCTATAAATTTATTTAGTTATAAGTTTACATAAGTCAATTTTTAGATAATGGCTATTTTAATACTCCCAAACCAGTAGGAACTGGCTCCGTGGACATTACCGAATGGCAAAAAGTGTATACACTTTTTAGAAACTGGAATCTGCTGTGGCTGGTCCAAGAAACAGGTGAGGCCCAGACGACCTGAAGCAGTGTTAGAGGAGTCTGATACAGTCCCTTATGGAGGAAATCCATTGTGCATTATTCTGATTGGGGTGTCAGGACCTGATAATACAGTTGAGTAGGTGTGGGTCAATTGGCAAGCTTCACACTCTGCAGTGGCCTGAATTAGGTAGGCTTTACTTGAGAAGCACCAATGTCTACTCATGAGAACACACCCCTCACGGCACATGCAGATTTTTCAGAGAAGGTTCCCCAGATTTCTATTGGGGTTGCACATGGGAGATAGGGACTCTCAGGGGCAGTTGTGTAAACATTCTTCCCTTCCACTGTGTCCAGCTCCATGCCTCACTCCCCACCTCCACCAGACCTGGCAGTTCCAAGGGTGAAGCCCCTGGAATCCTGGCAACCAGTCTGACCCCCACTACAAGACAAACAGAGATGGTAGATCATTGGCTTTTAACCAAGAAAGGACTTCCATGCTATTAAGTAAAGGACATGAGTGAATGTTCATGAATGTGACTACTTATTTATATCATTATTTATGAGGGAGAGGAAAGCAAAGAGACAAATTAATAATCACCTTTGAATTTGCAAATGATCACCTGTTTCTCAGCAGCTAGTGCTATTAAAAACTTGGCTCAATGAAAATATTTTAATGCACTTGAGATCTCAAACGTGGACTTGATTTCTGACCCACGGCAACTCATTAAACCTGATGTTCTTCCCCCATGTTAAATAGGCTAATGGTAATTCTGAATGTGGTATGAATTTCAATTACAGAGACTGTTTCCAAAGAATTATTGAATAGTTATTATATATAAACTATAAACTATATTAAAAAGAGGGATACAAGAAAGAGAAAGAGAGGTAAAGACTGAATCCTGTCATTAATGTAAAATATGCCTATTTTGAATAAATAGAGGTTACATCAATTAGCCGATAAAGATTATGATGAATAATAATGAAAGGACCAAACAGCCAAACCTTAATGCAACATCACTAAAAGTTTGCCTCATATTTTCATCATATTTTAAAATCTAACCTCATCATTGTATTAGTGGGGCACTTTAGGGAAAAAAAATTTCAGGATGCCTAGGTGACTCAGCTGGTTAAGTTTCTGCCTTTGGCTCTGCTAATGACCCCAGAGTCCTGGGATTGAGTCCTGGATTGTGGTCCCTGCTCAGAGTGGAGACTGCTTCTCCCTTGCCTGCCACTCCCCCTGCTTGTGCCTGCTCTCTATTTCTCTCTCTTTCTGACAAATAAAAAAATAAAATCTTGAAAAAAAGTTCCTATTCAAGTATAATTATCATATAGTTTTATGTTAGCTTCAGGTGTACGATACAGTGATTCAATAGTTCTGCATATTATTCAATGATCATCACAAGTGTATTCTTAATTCCCTTCACCTATTTATTATCCAACTGAATTCTTTCTTTCCTTTCATTTTTTGTATACAATACAAAGCAATACAATACAGAGCACTGTAGCCATTCACCTAGAGTGCTGATTCACCCACAAACCCAGTTTTCTTTAAGGTAGCTTTTGTCTATTTCATAAGAGGTTTTCATAGCAGGTAGAAGCTCAGACAGACCAAGGTTAGCAGGTACAGCCTGGCTTCTGTGACCAGGGACTCTGGGAGGAGTCGCTCCCATCATGACATTGTTTGTGAAAAATCCTTCACTTTCTCGGAACTGAGAGAATATCTTTAAATGATCACATCATTAAAAGAAAGGTCCATGTGCCTGGAATGAAGCTGACAAGTCCACTGCATCCAAGCACTCCATCACTGTGACCAGTAATGGAGCAAGGGCATGACCTGCCAGGTGCCCCGAAGCAGCTGAGGCCAGACCCCACCTCCCAACCCTGAACAGGGCCTGTCCACCTGTCCTGATTCCTGGGACATATGCTCTGAAGATCATTAAAAGCTTTTTAAAATCCATCAAATGAAAAATAGATCACTGCCCCCTTGTTTATCTGTTCTTGTATAAGGGCGAATTGAGAAAATGAGTCTGAATCTTCAAAAGTGCAATAAGCTTGATGCTGGCAACATACACAAAGGTAGGAGTACTATTTCAGCACTGACCAGTGTGAATACACTATTCATGTTAACAGGAAAATTATAGGCCAACATCTACGAAAGCATTCACGATTAGGTTCTCTTCCAGTTCCTGGATGGTTTTTAAGACATTCATAACCAAGTATGCTGTTGGGCTGAAACAAACATTATTAAAAATTAAAAGCGTCCTTTTTTTCTCCTATAATTTCCAGATCTTAATAAACCACCAGTCTACACTTTGGGAAAGGAAACTCAAGCAGAGACATGGAGTGTGTCACCTAATTTTTTTTTCAAGCATCATTTCAGTGTCTCATGGAAATGGGCTTATTAAGGGCCTTATCTGGGTTTCTGAGTTCAGACTACTGTCTACTCTCTTAATTAGTATAATATGATTTCTTTCCTTGCAATGAGTATGACACTTCCATTGCCTCATAAGTTGCTCAAGAAGATCTCAGGTGTAGTAGTAAGAGATAGAACCAGAGAGTCTGATGTCAGAAATCCATGTCCTGGCTAACATGGTTATAAGTTAAAAGACTGGGTGGAAGAAGCAACAAGGCTTGACAGTAGACTCTCTCTGGGAGGAAGAACATACAGATCACTGGGAATGGCATGCTGGAAAACCGGGATAGGAATCCATGATGAGGGTCTATCTGGTATTGTCTTGAGTTAGGAGTGAGAAATCAGTGATGCAAAAGCTGAAAGGGAAACTTGGAGCCAAGTATGGAACCCTTTAATGGCAACCCTATCCATTAGCAACTGGGTCAGCAGCTGTAACACAGGTCCAAATTCTGTAGTTTCAGTATATTGGGTGGTAAATCTTTCAATGATAAGAAGTCAGGAGGTTGGCTCTCTAGAACTGGTATGACAGCTTCAGGGACCCATACTCTATCTACATTTCTGATTCTCCACCCTTGAGGCTATCTGTTGTCAGTAGGAGCTTCCGCCATCTTGTCCATGTTATAGGTCTGATCCTGAGAAGAAGAAAAGGCATGACAGGCCATACCCCTCCAGGTGAGGTAGCTCCCCTAAAAGTGTTTTCTTAAGGAAGTCCCAGAGATTCCAATACAGCTCACAGGCCACCCCTGGCTGCAAGGAAGGCTGGTATATGCTATTTTCTAACAGGACATTGTTCCCTCAATTAAAATCAATATAAGACATGAATAAAGAATGGATATTGGGTAGCACTGTCAAGCTCACCAGCCTAAGGAATGCAGATCATTTTCTCGGACCATGGGAAGTTGTTGGAGGATTCTGAGGAGAGAGGAGAAAGGATAGCATCAAGGAGATGAAATGGCAGGGGGTGGGGGAGCAAGTGGAGAGCTGATACCAGAGGCAATGCTGTGTGGATGTGCATGGACTGGAATGTGGATTAATACACTCCAACCACTCATAGTGACCTGGGAAACTGAGGCAGCCAGATGGCACTGCCTTAAGAAATGTCCTTTCCTGCAACACTTGAGGTAACAGGCTTGACAGTTAACTGAATGTCTTTAAATAGAACATGAAGAGGCATGTCAACTGTTATGCGATTAGCAATTTTATCTTTTGATTATGCTCAGTGTAATTTCTTCTTTTAAAAAAATTAATTCATTCCATAAAACAAGCTTAAAACACTTTCTCTTCTGTTCCTTGCACTCATTTTGACACTAGTAGAACACTTTATAGTGGAATCATATTGAAACCCTCTTCGATTTAAACTATGTACAAACAGACTTGGAAATTTTGTCATCCTTTGCACATCAGCAGCAGCTTCTATGCCATTTGTAGTCACAATTGAATAGGTATTTAGATCAGTGAGATGTTTATGAGCTTTATGACACAAAACACAATGCCCACCAGCTAACACACACACGGTTTACAACAAATCATAGAATCCATTGTTGATCTCATGTGACTTTTGAATACAGTTATTCTAATACTTACAGACTTCTTTCAAGATTTGGATTGGAGGGGCACCTGGGTGGCTCAGCAGGTTAAAGCCTCTGTCTTTGGCTCGGGTCATGATCCCAGGGTCCTGGGATCTAGCCCCGCATGGGGCTCTCTGCTCAGCGGGGAGTCTGCTTCCCTTCCTCTCTTTCTGCCTACCTCTCTGCCTACTTGTGATCTCTGTCTTTCAAATAAATAAATAAATAAATCTTTTTAAAAAAAGATTTGGATTGGATTTGGAATATTGGGATTTCTGAGATGTTTAAGTGGTTTATGGAGACAAAGGGACAGAGTTAAAGTTGGAATTATTCTATACATGTCCATGGCTTCCTGCCTTGCCTATCCACACTCCAGATATTTGAAATCATAGAGTTTATGTTTGAACTACAATAATTTTCTCTCATAAAGGGACACATAAGTGGTGTGATGTAGTCATAGTTCATAGTCATCACCACCGAAATTCCAAAGACTGGCACTGTTGCAAGGGATAGTTGGAAATGGCCAGTTTACAGGTCACAGAACTCTCTGAGGACTTCTAGGGACTGAGCAATGTGAAAAAAAAAAGGCATCTCCATGTTGGCTGTATAGAGGTGAGCAAAAAATAAATGCGCCCCCAGGACACCTCACATCTGCCACTGACTCATCCCTTCACCATAGTAAGACTTACATGCTTTCAACCCCATAAAGACATATTATCTTTTGTGTTTTGAAACCTAGGTCTCATGAAAGGATGTGATTCTACTTCCAAATGCACAAGTAGAAGTAGAAAAGAATTTTGTTCATTACTTTACCCAGTTGCATCCATCCTGTGAGATAGAGTTTTGGCTTGAGATGAGCACTCTGGCCTCTTTTTTGTTTGCTAATTACCAATATAAGATGGTTCTCTTTAACAATGAATTTCTGGCACAATATCTGTTTTCATTCAGGAAAACACTGAGATTTACGAATTCCAAAACCTCTGCAGATCAGTTAATGATGTGGTAAACACGGTTTCTCAGCTAGACAAGTGGAGGTAGCTCTCCAGTGCCAGCAGCTGAGGAGGTGATGATCTAGATGGCAGAGCCTGCTCAAAGGGAATTATTGAAAATTATAACACTAAAAACAGAAGATACTTATCCAAGCTCAGGAGTGATGTTATTCTTCCGGACAGAGATTTAACCTGATTTGCCTGCAAAAACAGTCAGATAATTCAAAACAAAACTAGCAGAGGTCAGGTGAGTTTTTGGTAGCTAAACATCACAGTCTCCTCTGGCTTTGCTCTGCCTCTCACCCATCACATTCATGCCCAATTCTATTGGAGGATATCTGGTTCATAAGGAATAGGGGGCCAGGGCACCTGGGTGGCTCAGTGGGTTAAAGCCTCTGCCTTCAGCTCAGGCCATGATTTCAGGGTACTGGGATTGAGCCCCGCATTGGGCTCTCTGCTCAGCAGCAAGCCCACTTCTCTCTCTCTGCCTGCCTCTCCGCCTACTTGTGATCTCTGTCAAATGAATAGATAAAATCTTTAAAAAAATAAGGAATAGGGGGCCAAGGGATGGCATCCTTTAGCTTCCTGTAATCTACCAACACCTCCATTAAGCCATTGGAAATTAACATACCACCCGAGTGATATTGAGGTGTTTGCCATATTAAGGTAGCTCTATATAAGTTCCCTGATCCCCCTTCCAACCAGATGGCTGACCCTAAGTCCTGCCTGTATGGAAATTTTGGATCAGTTGCTGCTTAGAGGATTAAGTTTATCCTAAGCTGACAGAGGGGCTTCCCTCTACATCACTACAAAACTGGTGAATGAAACTAACTGAGGAGCAAGCACCAGCCAGACATCTGGGTAGCAATGAGTCTGCTTATCTTTGGAAACCCAAAAAGAGCCAGCCAACTCTGAGACTTTTATGATGGCAAGTGTGAGAGCTATTGTGTTAAGTGAGGACACTGCCTGACCCTGCAAAGGCACCTAAAGGTTTGCTTCCTGGCAGGAGCGGACAGGAAGTTGGGCCATGAATTGGTTCAGCCACAGAGGTCTCCTGCCTCAGCATCCAGAGGGAGGGCAAAAAGTGGTTAATGTGAGGACATGGAATGGATTCCTTGCCAACCCTGCCTTCAGTAAGTGGCAGCAGAGGAGACTGCCATCTTATCTGCAGTGTACTCTTTGGAGAACAATTGGAGTAAAGAACCCAGGGAGAAGCTGAAACAAATATGGTGGTTTCACTTCATTTGGTAAATCCTAACTGGACACTGGTCTGACCCACACATTATGCTAGGCATGCAGGATACAGCTATGAGTGGAAACAGTTCCTGATTCTAAGGGGCTTCCAGGTGGCAAGAGAAGAGAGGCAGCTGAACAGTGTGGCCAATCAAGGTCATCAGATGATGGGTGGGAACTCTTAGTGGGATCCCTGAAGACATCATGTGCCACATCTTCTCAGCTCACCTTGTGCTCACCTGCAACTGGTGGGCAGTTTCAATGCACCTTGACAGCTCCCTACCTTCTGTACCTGTTCTCCTCTCCTTTTTTCTCCACCTGGGGGCTGGAAGACACTTACTGCCCCTCGTGCAACATTCAACCAGTTGGTGGATAGATTCCCTGGCTTCCTCTCCACTCAGTGGGGGCAGTTCAGAGGCATGGCCCATACAGTTTCCTAGAAGCCCCCAACAAGAAGTAGTTCACTCCTTGACAAGTCCTATATTAATGTCCTTGCCTAACTTCCCTAGCATGTCCTGGGCCACCTCCCACTTAGCCACCTTGCTCAAATCCATTCCTTGAGCTCTGCCTTTAGGGGTTAACCTGCCTCAGGCTAAGGATCTGAAACAGTACATGACACATGGCACATTGGAGTAAGTTGGAAGATGGGCTCCCACGTACTGAATGGGTGGCCAGCACCAGGGTGCCCGTGTGACCAGTGGAGAGGGGCCCAACGTGGATGTTTCCCCACCTGCTCCCTTGACCAAGCAACTTTGGGAAGGTCACAGTCACATTAGATTTACACCGCAGTCCCACTGGGGTGATAGTAGAGACTTACAAACTGGAGAGAGTAGAGAGTTTGTACAGCTAAAGTGCTTAAGGCATCCTAACTTTTTCCTGCTGCCCATGGGATGAGTGCCTTTCAAGTCATGCCTGTGGGGTTCCCTGGCACCCACCCCAATATCTAGGCCTCAGAAAACACATCCCCTCACTTCCCTGAGACATGAAGCACAGAGTACAGTCTTTTAGGCACTTTGTAGGGCCAAATGTGTTTTAAAATTTAAATAGTTCAGATGTTGGAAGTGTAAAACCATGCATCTAGCAAATATGACATATCTATCACCCCTGGAAGGGTCTGAGGCTATATCCCCTAAGCCAACAGTTTAAAGTTTCTGCACCTTCAGCTTGAACAGAAAGTTGCCCCAACACTACAAAGACTTTTGTTCTCAGACCATATCAGATCTCAAATTGCAGGCACAGGACTAAGGAGCTCTTCAAAGTTCCACCAACCCAAATCTATCACCTCAAGGGCCATTGTCTGCCCTTCTCTGGCTTCTGAAGGACTCATGGCACTCAGTGTATAACAAAGTACAACACCTGATATTACTCTGTCTTACATTGTTCTCATTGTTTTTCATGCCTTCATTGCAATTGTAAATATCTCTGAAGGCAGAAATCATGTTTTGTGCAGCATGCTCTCTTTGGTAGGACTCTCTTGGTTGTAGGAAATGGATTTATTCCAAATTTTTGAAAATGCAAGTAGAGGTCATACACACTTTACATTAGTTTCAGGTGTATAACATAATGATTGGACAAGTCTGTACAAGTCTATGCTTACAAGTGTAGCTACAATCTGTCACCATACAATGCTATCACAATATCATTGACTATATTCCCTATGCTGTACTTTTAGTCTCTGTGACTTATTCATCCCATAACTGGAAGCTTATACCTCCCACTCTCCTTCAATCATTTTGCCCAACCCCAAACCCCCTCCCCTCTGGCAGCAGTTCCAATTTTTGGTTCTTTTTCTGTGTGTTTTGTTTGTTTGTTTGTTTGTTTTATTTTATTTTTTAGATTCCACATAGAAGTGAAATGGCATTCAACTTTTAAAAACCGAATTTTTGGTCTCATAACTGAAAAAGTATAAGAATAGCCTCTGGTTCAGGTCCAGTTGGATTCAGGGGCTCTATTAGTCCATCAGTATTCTATCTTACTGTCTTTTTGTCTCTCTGGCCACCACTTCTTTGTCAGTATCATTCTTAACCAGGCTTTCTGTACATTGTTGCCCCTGGAGCCTGGAGGTTTACAAGACCTAGCTGAGCAATCACCAGGGAGAGACAGCTTCCCTCTCCTCATGCTTTCATAAATACTCCCATCAGTCCCTCCCATTGACCAGCTTGGTCCTAAACCAATGTCCACAACCAAGAGTGGTGGTGTTCTTTACAAAATGTGGATCCCTGTTTCCCCAAGGAATAAGTGCTTTCAGGCATTGTTGGTAGCATGCCAAATGGTACAGTCCCCAGGGAGGTAGAATGACATATGCATTTACCATTTGACCCAAAAGCCCCCCTCTCAGAATCTGAATCACGATGTATGGGCAAACAAATGGAATATGTGTACACAGGGCTATTCATCACAGAGCTACTCACAATAACAAAGGATTCAAAATCATCAAATATCCATGAAGAGAGATTGATTTAATGAACTAAGGTGCATCCATACTTGGGGCTGCTGAAAGAAATGGAAGAAAAATAGGATGGTTAATTCTATGTGTCAACCTGATATTTTGGTCTAACACTGCTCTGGCTGTGTCTGTGGAGGGTGTCTGAATGCGATTAACATTAAAAATGGTAAACAGTGAAGCAGATTGCCCTCTCCAGTGTGGGTGGGCAACATCCTATCAGTTGAAGACCAGAAAAAGCAAAAAGACTGCCCTCTTCTGACTTAGAAAGAATCCCTTCTACCTCATGGCCTTTGAGCTTAAACATTGCTTTTTCCCCCTGCCTTCAAACTTGAATGTATAACATGGAGACAGAGTAAGTAAATACTAGGGACTTGTGTTTGCTGAGCCCCCTCATATTGGTCACATAGATACTTTTGACAGTACTTCCTGATATAAATGAATGTGTTAATCAAGTAATCTGTGTGTCAATGTTGATACTTCCGGGGCTCTTCAACCTGGAAAGCAAGAAGTAACTCAGATTGGTATCCATCTATACAATTGATTGAAATTGTGGCTGACGATAGGCAGCGGAGGGCACAAGAACCAAAATGGTGGTCCAACACGGCCTCGTAAGGTGGTGAAAATCTGAAAGGCAGAAAAATATGCAGGTCCAGAAACATTTAGTCAGAGACTTGGAGAGAATCTGTGGATCAGAAGCAGGAACTTGTCACAACCCTTGTTCATTTTTTGAGCAGAGCAAGCTCAGAAGCCACATTGTGCAAGTTTTGACACATCTTCTGAGAAATTAGGACATTTTAGACTCTCCCTACTGATAAGCTTGCTTGCTTCCAACTGCTTCAATTTTTTCATAGACTTTCAAATCATGAGTCACAGGGATTTCTCTAATGTTCTGCAGTAATCCATCATCCCATGTAAAAAAGCATTTTCCAATAAATCACTAAAAATATCTGCTGCTTCATTAAAAGCCAATTTCTGTTTGGTGATGCATGCACAAGATGGAGAGGTAGCTTCTGATAGGCATCCCATCCTGCTGATACACAGCAAAGCTGAAACAGGTGCAGCCAATGCACTACTGGCACACCAGAACCCTTAAATGCAGAAATCTAGCCCCCTTGGTCTCTCAAAAATGGCTTTAGATGATTATGCTGTGAAGGAAAACAGGTCAAACTTATTTCTGGTATTGCTTGGGTGCATTTGCATTTTGTGATTACCCACCAGGTCCCTAAATATGGCACATATTGCCTACTTGTAGTGGACTTAGAATAGGTCAATGGGAACCTAGCTGACAAGACTAGATTCAGCCTCCAGGGCCAGCAACTTGAAGGAGCAAAAGCCTTGAAGGAGAAACCTGAGTCAAAGCTCTGATTAAGGAGCAGAGGCTCACTTAGCTCTCACCAGTTGGTTCTCAGCCTTAGCAACAGTCCCATTCTTTGTCCCTTGGATGGGACCTTCCACAGGCACATCCCCAGTGGCACTGTGTCCCAATTTCCCACAGTGGTAGCCTCTTCATTAACACAGACACTGTATTGGCTGCCCCTCTACCTTCCTCTCTGTCGCTACTTCTCCACTACATGGAATGAGCTGCTTAGACTCAAATGTTTTTCTCAGGGTCTGCCTCTCAGAGAACCAAACAAAGACAGTCCTGGAGGTATACAAACTCTCTGAGCCCAGAAGCATGTGAGAGGGATCCCAGAGCCTACCTGAAGCTGTGTTAGTATAAAGTGACAGAAAGCAGGGGAAATGAAGGCAAAAATGAGCTATCGGGACTTCATCAAGGTAAAAAGCTTTAGCACAAAAAAGGAAACAGTCGACAAAACCAAAAGACAACCCACAGAATAGAAGATATTTGTAAATGTCTTATCAGATAAAGTGCTACAAATCTTTAAAGAAATTTCAAACTCAAAAACCAAAAAATAAATAATCCAATCAAGAAATGGGCAGAGGACATGAACAGACATTTCTCCCAAGAAAACATGCAAATGGCCAACAGAACATGAAAGAATGCTCAACACCACTTGGGACCAGGGAAATACAAATCAAAACCATAATGAATTACCTCCTCACACTAGTCAGAATGGCTAGAATTGACAAGTGGAGAAATGACAGATGATGGTGAGGATGAGGAAAAAGGGGAAACTTTGGCCCTGTTGGTGGGAATACAAACCGGTACAACACTCTGGACAACAATTTGGAGATTCCTGAAAAAGTTAAAAAGAGAACTACCCTATGACCCAGCAATTGCACTACAAAGTTTTTACCCCAAAATAAATATTTAATGATCCAAAGAGGCATGTGCACCTCCAATGTTCTTAGCAGCAATGTCCACAATAGCCAAACTATGGAAAGAGTCAGATGTCCGACAGATGAATGCATAATGAAGATATGGTATATATGTGGAATGGTATATATAACAGAATAGTACTTAGGCATAAAAAAAAATATTTCCATTTGCTATGAAGTGGATGGAACTGGAGGGTATTATGCTAAGCAAAATAAGTTTATCAGAAAAAGACAATTATCGTATCTTACTCACATGTGCAATTTAAGAAACAAAACAGAGGATCATAGGGGAAGAGAATAAAAATAAAACAAGATAAAAGAGAGGAAGACAAACCATAAGAGACTCTTAATCACAGGAAACAAACCGGGTTGCTGAAGGGGAGGTGGGTGGGTAATAGGGTAACTTGGTGATGGGCATTAAGGAGGGCACATGATGTACTGAGCACTGAATATTACATGAAACTGGGGAATCACTGGACCCACCTCTGAAACTAATAATACATTATATGTTAATTAATTGAATTTACTTAAAAACTAAAGAGCACCCTTGCACAAGAATAAATAATTAATTAAATAAATCAAGTGACAGTGATTACTTGGTGATGGGCAATTGAGGGAAGGAAGGATTATAAGGGCATTAGGGAAATTTTGAGAATGATGTTTATGTCCATTATCATGGGTATGTATATGTATCAAAACTCCCTAGATGTCCATCAACAGATGAATGGATAAAGAAGTTGTGGTGTATATATACAATGGAATACTATGCAGCCATCAAAAGAAATGAAATCTTACCATTTGGGATGACATGGATGGAACTAGAGTGTATTATGCTTAGCATAATAAGTCAACTGGAGAAAGACAACTATCACATGATCTCCCTGATATGAGGAAGTGGAGATGCAATGGGGGTGGGAGTTAAGGTGGTAGGAAAAGTAAAAATGAAACAAGATGGGATCGGGAGGGAGACAAACCAAAAGAGACTCTTAATGTC